>CM059781.1:9439135-9661635 GCA_030435695.1 Brachymystax lenok tsinlingensis | reverse complement strand
GGAATTGCTGGAATCTGAAACAGACATTTTGCTCCATAGCCGGTGGGAATATTGCCTCATTCTGCCAGGCAGGGATCTGGCTGAGGAGTGGTCAGAATTGACAAGTGGCCATGTCAACATGAATATTAACACTAACCACCCATATGTGAAAAATGCATGTACACATGACTGTAAGTCTCTTTGGATAAATGTGTCTGCTAAATGAATATTATATTTCCAGTATGGTAGGATACACTAACACCTTGGTCTTGGATCGATTGACTATGGTCCGGTATATGCACTACATGACCAAAAGTATGTGGACACCCGCTTGTCGAACATCTCAATCCAAAATCATAGGCATTAATATGAAGTTGGTCCCCCCTTTTCTGCTATAACAGCCTCCACTCTTCTGGGAAGGCTATCCACTAGATGTTGGAACATTGCTGCGGGGACTTGCTTCCATTCAGCCACAAGAACATTAGTGAGGTCGGGCACTGATTTTGGGCGATTAGGCCTGGCTCGCAGATTTCCCTTCACCTAGCCCGAACCATAAAAAACAGCCCCAAACTATTATTCCTCATAAACCAAACTTTACAGATGTCACTATGCATTCAGGCAGGTAGCATTCTCCTGGCATCCGCTAAACCCAGATTCGTCCGTCGGACTGCCAGATGGTGAAGCGTGATTCGTCACTCTAGATAACGTGTTTCCAGTGGCGGCGAGCTTCACACAACTCCAGTCGACACTTGGAATTGCGCAAGATTTTGACAAACTGACTTGTTGGAAAGGTGGCACCCTATGACCGTGCCAGGTTGAAAGTCACTGAGCTCTTCAGTAAGGTCATTCTACTGACAATTTTGTTTATGTAGATTGCATAGATGTGTGATCGATTTTATACACCTGTCACAAACGGGTGTGGCTGAAATAGCCGAATCCACTAATTTGAAGGGGTGTCCACATACTTTTATTTATATACAGTACCATTCAAAAGTTTGGACACACCTACTCATTCAAGGCTATTTCTTCATTTTTACTATTTTCTACATTGTAGAATATTAATGAAGACATCAAAACTATGAAATAACACAAATCATGTAGTAACCAAAAAGTTGTTGAACAAATCAAAATATATTTGAGATTTGAGATTCTTCAAAGTAGCCACCCTTTGCCTTGATAACAGCTTTGCATACCCTTGGCATTCTCTCAACCAGCTTCATAATGTAACCTGGAATACATTTCAATGAACAGGTGCGCCTTGTTAAAAGTTAATTTGTGGAATTTCTTTCCTTCTTAATGTGTTTGAGCCAATCAGTTGTGTAGTGACAATGTAGGGGTGGTATACAGACGATAGCCCTATTTGGTCAAATACCAAGTCTATAGTTCCAGCCTCAGAAATTGCAGCCCAAATAAATGCTTCACAGAGTTCAAGTAACAGACACATCTCAACATCAACTGTTCAGAGAAGACAACGTCAATCAGGCCTTCATGGTTTAATTGCTGCCAAGAAACCACTACTAAAGGACACCAATAAGAATAAGAGACTTGCTTGGGCCAACACAGGCAATGGACATTAGACCGGTTGAAATCTGTCCTTTGGTCAGATGAGTCCAAATTGGAAATTGTTGGTTCCAACCTCTGCATGTTTGTGAGACACAGAGTAGGTGAACGGATGATCTCCGGAGGAGGTGTAATGGTGTGGGGGTGCTTTGCTGGTGACACTGTCTGTAATATATTTAGAATTCAAGGCACACTTGACCAGCATGGCTACCACAGCATTCTGCAGCGATACGGCATCCCATCTGGTTTGTGCTTAGTGGGACTATCATTTATTTTTCTCAGGACAATGAACCAAAACACACCTCCAGGCTGTGTAAGAGCTATTTGATCAAGAAGGAGAGTGATGGAGTGCTGCTTCAGAAGACCTTGCCTCCACAATCACCCGACCCCAACCCAATTGAGATGGTTTGGGAAGAGTTGGACCGCAAAGTGAAGGAAAAGCAGCCAACAAGCCAGCATATGTAGGAACTCCTTCAATACTGTTGGAAAAGCATTCCTCATGAAGCTGGTTGAGAGAATGCCAAGAGTGTGCAAAGCTGTCACCAAGGCAAATGGAGGCTACTTCGAGGAAAATATATTTGGATATGTTTAACACTTTTTTGGTTACTACATGATTCCATATGGGTTATTTCATAGTTTTGATGTCTTCACTATTATTCTACAATGTAGAAATTAGTAAAAATGAAGAAAATCCCTTGAATGAGTATGTGTGTCCACATTTTTGACTGGTACTGTATATTGTATTTAACTGAAATGTTTTAACCAGATTGACTGTGGTTTGTTGCCATGGAGACTAAATTCCAGTCTAATGACCGTGACCCACAGTGTTCAGACAATAAATTACTTCCCACTGAGCAAAAACTGGTTGAGTCAACTTCGTTTACACATCATTTAAAAATAAAAAAGGTTATGTGTGATGACGTTGAATCAACGTGAAAAACTGATTTTAGAGTCATCAACGTAAGGAAATGTTGTTTTTTTTCACATAACTTGTTAACTAAATCTAATGACATGGTGAAATGTTTTGTTGATTTCACGTTTAATTCATGTTAGTTGACAACTCAACCACATGTAAATCAAAACTAGACGTTGAAATGATGTTTGTACCCAGTGGGTTGGTTGTTGGTTCTAATGACAGTGACCCACAGTGTTTAGACAGGAAGTGACTGGGTTCAAGTCTTGAGGAAGATCCTTGTAGGATCTTTAAATGTGTGAGATTGATGACAGTTTAATCCTACTGCATCTCATCCTCGTTCCGTCTTTGGGTTCTCAGGTTCCGTTGGAGGCGTCGCCTGTTTGTAATCTCCGCCCCCAACGATGAGGAATGGGCCTATCAGCAGCAGCTTCACGCCCTCACCAGCCAAGCCTGCAACCTGGGTGTGTATTAGAAGGAATTGTTGAGTTATTACCATATTTAAATTTTTATCCTATTCTTTCAGAACAACAGGAAGACACGTTGTTTCTGAACCAGGCACACACTTCCTAACTCTCTAACTCTAACCCTGGACACTACCCTTCCTAACTCTCTAACTTTAATCCTGGAGACTACCCTTCCTAACTCTCTAACTCTAACCCTGGACACTACCCTTCCTAACTCTCTAACTCTAACCCTGGACACTACCCTTCCTAACTCTCTAACTCTAACCCTGGACACTACCCTTCCTAACTCTCTAACTCTAACCCTGGACACTACCCTTCCTAACTCTCTAACTCTAACTCTCTAACTCTACCCTTCCTAACTCTAGCCAGCTGTGGAAGTACGTCTTTAAGTCAGTGTATAGTGTACACACACACACACACACACACACACACATACACACACACACACACACACACACACACACACACACACACACACACACACACACACACACACACAAACTGGGCAGTTGTCAGAGCATAGCAATCCACTAGCAGCGTGCTGCCTGCAGTATCATCTGGGCTCCGTGTGGATCATCCCGTGGTAGCGAGGAGGCACTTCCCACACTGCTTTAGGTTTTGTTTAATAAAATATATTGACTCAAATATATTGACACTGGAATTAATCAATAAACACAATAGCTGACATAGACTGAGTTTATTTTTAATTAAGGCCTATAGTTGCGTAGGGCGGGACTACACGATGCAAACCTGAATAAAGCAAGCTCAGCCATTTTATTGTCATTTTGCTTTCTCAGTGTTTGTGTATAGGAAACCCCCCTAGTCCTTCCTTAAAATATCATTAATATGAACAAGAACAAGGTTGCTGTAGTTTTAACACTATTTTCCTCCTTCCCATGGTCCAGAGTTTTTCAAGGAGTTTTTTTTTTAAACCATGTGACTTGATCTGAAAAATGTTGGTCCCATCATTGCCCGTGTTAAACCTTTTAACAACAAATGAATCATGTCATACCGTATAGGGTCAGGAGTTTTACCAGTCTGGGACTTGTTGTGCCACCTCTGGTACACACACAACACATGTAAATCAGCACACACACTGCTCCCTGTGGTTCACAGCAGGTGTAAATCATGTTAGATTTACAACAGCCTCCATTCAGACCTGATCTCATCTGGAAGAACACGGTCAACAACACTCGGCCTCTCAATTCATCTGTTACATTTTAGCTTGATAGGTAAACATGCTGAAGTAGTCATATTAAATGTGTTGGCTGTCGCTGAAATTGAGGAGGACCATGATAACTGTTTGTCACACACATACACAACCACACACACACACAACCACACACACATACGACATACACCCCTCAGAAAAGGTTCATGGAAGTGTAACTCCCTACTCCTCTACCAGTCCTGTAGTCTCAGATCAAAGACTGTGATCCCCTCCTCAGTTTCTCTTGGCTAGGTGTGTGTGTGTTCAAACCTGGCCTCTCTGATAAACAAGGCTTCTCCTAGCTGCTGACTCTGCTTTGTGTTCGTACCGCGGTATTCAGCTCTTGGCTCTCACCTTAGAGAGCAGTGTTTTCATGTGGTTACTGTGGCTTTTCTGTCTTCAGAACAACCAGCTGTCTGGCTCAGCAGGACACAAGTCCTTCACATTCCCTCTCTATTATCACCACTAACTCACAGATGGTTCTAATCAGGAACGACCGCATCCGCATATTGAATAAATATGTTTAGAGATGAATATGGAACAGGTGGTTGAATTATATCAGTTTTGGGGGAGTCTCCATCTCTGATACTGGAGATCAAGGTCTTCTCTCTGGGCCCTTACTTAGCTGAATCAGGTGTGTGTTATTGCAGGGGGTTGGATCAAAACCCTGCACACTCAGTAGAGCTACAGGTTTCTCTCTTACTGAAGAGTACCTTCAATCCACAAAGATTTCCTATCCAATCAACGCCTCCCTTCCTTATTGTTTACAGGTTGAAGAACCCTGACTTAGATGCTCAATAGGAGACGTTTGACTTCACGTTGTAAGTTGTTGTTGTTGTTGGGTATTTTGTTGTTCTGATGTGCTACTACGCCCTCTCTGTTGTGTGTTTGTCTGTATGGTGGTGGTTTCCATGGTGACCCAGGCCTGAGACACATCTCCATCCTGAAGCTGGTCGGCATGGAGGCAGTGGACCAGGGAGGAGTCCTAGAGCTCTATCCAATCAACGGTGAGATCCCTGTGGTCTCCACAGAGCCTATGTGTATCATACTTCGTACAGGAAATGGCTGTGAAGATGAAACAAAACAGGAAACACATGGAGGGCAAATGGGATGTGTTGTGTTTTGTTCTCCAGTTAATTACACCCATGCTGTTGAATGTCTGATGTTGTTTTATTGTCACAGCAGGCAGGTAGCTCATCTTTATCCCTAATTCATGCTGTCTCTCCCAGTCCAAGACTATAGCCTAGCTCCCAGCTGTCTCCCCCAGTCCAAGTCCCTATAGCCCAGTCTCAGGCCTAACTCCTGCTGTCTCTCCCAGTCCACATCCCTATAGCCCATCCTCAGCCCTAGCTCCTATTGTCTCCCCCAGTCCACATCCCTATAGCCCATCCTCAGCCCTAACTCCTACTGTCTCCCCCAGTCCACGTCCCTATAGCCCATCCTCAGCCCTAGCTCCTACTGTCTCCCCCAGTCCACATCCCTATAGCCCATCCTCAGCCCTAACTCCTACTGTCTCCCCCAGTCCACATCCCTATAGCCCATCCTCAGCCCTAGCTCCTACTGTCTCCCCCAGTCCACATCCCTATAGCCCATCCTCAGCCCTAACTCCTGCTGTCTCCCCCAGTCCACGTCCCTATAGCCCATCCTCAGCCCTTGCTCCTACTGTCTCTCCCAGTCCACATCCCTATAGCCCAGCCTCAGGCCTAGCTCCTGCTGTCTCCCCCAGTCCACATCCCTATAGTCCATCCTCAGCCCTAACTCCTGCTGTCTCCCCCAATCCATGTCCCCATAGCCCAGCCTTAGCCCTAACTCCTGCTGTCTCCCCCAGTCCAAGTCCCTATAGCCCAGCTTTGTTTATTTATTCTCTCCATGCTACCGGAGACACTTTTTTGATCTTTCCTCTGTGGTAGGGGGCTCAACCTCAAAAACATGTTGGTGCTGCTGCCTACACCACACCATCAACACAAACACATACAGCCCTCCATCCATACACCCCTCACAGCTGCATAAGCACACAGTATTTGCTGTGGTGGGGGTGTTAGGGAGGAAATATGTAAACCCTCCCTTTAATTTCTCTGCCCATCCAAATAGCATTCATATGTGCTCTTTGGCGAGCTTTCCTTTAATGAAGTGGTAGCTTTGCAGGGGAAGAGAGCTGGGGCTGGGGCAGAGAGCTGGGGCTGGAGCAGAGAGCTGGGGCTGGGGCTGGGGCAGAGAGCTGGGGCTGGGGCAGAGAGCTGGGGCTGGGGCAGAGAGCTGGGGCTGGGGAAGAGAGCTGGGGCTGGGGAAGAGAGCTGGGGCTGGGGCAGAGAGCTGGGGTCGAGGGCCATTTTCATGGTGGTAAATTGAGCGGAACCTTCAAAGACAACAAAACGAATTCACACACACTTTCACATTAAACAGCTAATATGACATTAAGTTCTTCCATAGCCTAATTCCATCTTCCTCTTGAGACGGGCAGCTTGGCCGTGGAGCGAGTATGCCTCTCCGCCTCTTTAGTCAAAGACATCAACCGAACCAAAGGATATGGACTGACTCCTTCTATCCATCTCTCTCTCCTCCTTCCAGGCAGTGCCACGGTGGAGCGTGAGGGCCTCTCGGCCACCCTGGTCAAAGACATCCGCAACTACTTCCAGATCAGCCCAGAGTACTTCTCCATGCTGCTGGTGGGAAAGGATGGCAACGTCAAGTCGTGGTACCCGAGCCCCATGTGGTCCATGGCCATTATCTACGACCTGGTGGACTCTATGCAGCTCCGCAGGCAGGAGATGGCCATCCAGCAGTCACTGGGCATGCGCTGCCCGGAAGACGAGTACGGAGGCTACGGGTACCATCACCATGGCTACGACGGTTACCAGGACGGCTATCACCAGGGATACGGTTACTAAAGGGGGTGTCAAAAGTCTATAAACAATGATATGTTTACTAAGGGGTGTGTTTCTTAATCTCAAATCAATCTATTTCGCCTTTATCCATGTATGCTTCTTGATGGCCCTTTGTAGATTCAGTCTTGTTATTTTTGTATTAAGAATTACAATCAACAGTTTCTTTTACATTTCACGTGTTCCGTCTACTACAGTTCCATTCTTGACCAAATATACATGTTCACTTTCACAGTCTGGACCTGATTGTAGATAAAAGCTTAAGGATGAGTCAAACATTTTGTTTGTATTCGGTGTTTGTTTTTAATTTGTGGCTATAACAGTCTGTTTCTGCAATGAACTGTCAACCTAATTTCTGTTTTGTAATTTTCCTGTTGTTACATATTGTTCTTATTCACTCTGTTGTGCAATGAGAGACGGAGTCTCTGTTGTACTGTATATTTATGACAAATAGAATTTTGTTACTGACAACACTTTTTTTAATACAAAATGTATCTCAGTACTTTGTAGTGTAGTCCAAAGTTCTTTAGGCACAGTGTAACAATTTATTATGTTACACCGCCCCCTGTTGGTTTAGGTTGAACATTACAGATTGAACAATACAGACCAACAGAACGGAAAAATACAGTCAGTTCAAGAAGAGTTAACTAAAACAAAATGTGTCCATTTGGTAATCTATTGACTGTTTTGTGTGAGAAACTGAGCAATTATAAACTGAATAATTATGCATTGTATCAGAAGAAAATGCATGTTATTAACCCGGTGTCCATTGCCTTAAAAATTTACAGTAAAACATATCAGAGACCCCAGTCTCTTCTTGAACTGCATTGTTGGTTAAGGGCTTGTAAGTAAGCATTTCACGGTAAGGTCTACACTTGTTGTATTTGGCGCATGTGCCAAATAATGTTTGATTTGATTTATAACATGATATTACTGATAACCATTTCATATCCACTCCACAATAAGCGTTCTGTGAATAGATGGCAGAAGTGTCAATTCTATGGGACAATAAGTAGGTATAGGAGAATAAAAAGACCTTTGAACACTTGTAATTTATATCGCTGTGGGTTTCTGTAACCTACTAGAGAAGACAATTGGTTCCTGTGTGTAATGTCAACAACAACCTTACATGTTCTACCATCATGTCATCAAGTACGGTTTTCTGAATGTAACATGGACCCCTGTGACCAGAGTTAAACACACGGGCCTTACGCGCTTACCGTATGGGCCTTACGCGCTTACCGTATGGGCCTTACGCGCTTACCGTATGGGCCTTAAGCGGTTACTGTCGGGTCCTTGTGCGGATACTGTATGGTCCTTGTGCAGTTACTGTATGGTCCTTGTGTGAGGTTACTGTATGGTCCTTGTGTGAGGTTACTGTATGGTCCTTGTGTGAGGTTACTGTATGGTCTGTGTGAGGTTACTGTATGGTCCTTGTGTGAGGTTACTGTATGGTCCTTGTGTGGTTACTGTATGGTCCTTGTGTGAGGTTACTGTATGGTCCTTGTGTGAGGTTACTGTATGGTCCTTGTGTGAGGTTACTGTATGGTCCTTGTGTGAGGTTACTGTATGGTCCTTGTGTGGTTACTGTATGGTCTGTGTGAGGTTACTGTATGGTCCTTGTGTGAGGTTACTGTATGGTCTGTGTGAGGTTACTGTATGGTCCTTGTGTGAGGTTACTGTATGGTCTGTGTGAGGTTACTGTATGGTCCTTGTGTGAGGTTACTGTATGGTCTGTGTGAGGTTACTGTATGGTCCTTGTGTGAGGTTACTGTATGGTCTGTGTGAGGTTACTGTATGGTTTGTGTGAGGTTACTATATGGTCTGTGTGAGGTTACTGTATGGTCTGTGTGAGGTTACTGTATGGTCTGTGTGAGGTTACTGTATGGTCCTTGTGTGAGGTTACTGTATGGTTTGTGTGAGGTTACTGTATGGTCTGTGTGAGGTTACTGTATGGTCTGTGTGAGGTTACTGTATGGTTTGTGTGAGGTTACTGTATGGTTTGTGTGAGGTTACTGTATGGTTTGTGTGAGGTTACTGTATGGTCTGTGTGTGGTTACTGTATGGTTTGTGTGAGGTTACTGTATGGTTTGTGTGAGGTTACTGTATGGTCTGTGTGAGGTTACTGTATGGTCTGTGTGAGGTTACTGTATGGTCTGTGTGAGTAAAGAATAACGGTAAGGCCAGCATTCCCTACCACTGCGTGTTTATGTTTGACCATTAGAGAGATAAATACATTTAGCGGCCAACAGTGCAAAGTGGATTTCTTATGACATCACAGGGTTGAGCCATTAGGCTAGAGAGCCTCTTCCTCTGATTTGCTGTCTGTGTTGGGCTTGGTCAGCGTCTCCAACTCCTCCTCATAAACAACACAAAACACGGGGGACGCAGAGAGGAAACACACCAGCAAGACAAATGTCTTAAAGCAGTGTGTGGCCGCGGCGTGTCAGCGATTACCTGCTGGGTGTCAACGAACGGCGGCAATTTAACATGGAGAATCGACAGGAAATGAACTGAAATTGACGGCCAATGTTCTGTAGTCAAAGGCAATAGGATGGCCACCCGCTGTTTTTAAGTACACTCGTTCGACCGTTGCTCAGGTGTGTTTTCCCTCTTAGGGTGGATTATCACATATAGCAGGACTCAACATAAACACTTGTCCGGGGGAAGTAAAACAAATTGTCGGATAAGCAGATTATAGATTTAATTGGGAGACAAAATCAGGCAAAAATCACAATATCAAACAATTAGGCTACTCTAATCAGATTTGGATTAGTGTGTCCTTTGGATAAGATGCGTCTGTCTTCCCAATCTCTGCAGAGCATCGCAGTAGACTTACTGTAGGCTTGCATTGCCAGGCACGATGCCATCTATCAATCATGCAGTTGTCAGATAAAAATAAAGAAAAACCATTGAATGAGTAGATGTGTCCAAACCGTTGACTGGTGCTGTATATAACAACATTCTAACCTTGTTTAGCATTATCTAGTCCAATTGTGGCATGTTTTCTCAAATTTTCTCAATTTACATCAGATTCAATGAGGGACTTTAATTTTGAAGGTGAACTGCAGATTCCAACTTTTTTTCTCTCACCATTGTTGTTCACAACACACACGTTTACATTTTGGCCTCAACTGTAGCCACGTTTACCTCTTCCTCCTCCACTCAACAGCATCTTAGATAAGGTCTAGGTATTCTTCTCCTCCCTTAAGCCACAGGACATGTTTTATTTTTTATTTAACCTTTATTTAACTAGGCAAGTCAGTTAAGAACAAATTCTTATTTACAATGATGGCCTAGGAACAGTGGGTTAACTGCCTTGTTCAGGGACAGAATGACAGATCTTTACCTTGTCACCTTGAGGATTCGATCTAGTAACCTTTTGACCTATATACAGTAACTAGTGTTGTCCTGATAGAAGCTAATGCTAACGCCCAGCTTCCTGTTTGTCTAGTTGATCAGTCTTCCTGTTTGTCTAGCTGATCAGAGGCTTTCTGTTTGTCTAGCTGATCAGAAGCTTCCTGTTTGTCTAGCTGATCATAAGCTTCCTGTTTGTCTAGCTGATCAGTCTTCCTGTTTGTCTAGCTGATCAGAAGCTTCCTGTTTGTCTAACTGATCAGTCTTCCTGTTTGTCTAGCTGATCAGAGGCTTTCTGTTTGTCTAGCTGATCAGAAGCTTCCTGTTTGTCTAGCTGATCATAAGCTTCCTGTTTGTCTAGCTGATCATAAGCTTCCTGTTTGTCTAGCTGATCATAAGCTTCCTGTTTGTCTAGCTGATCAGAGTCTTCCTGTTTGTCTAGCTGATCAGAAGCTTCCTGTTTGTCTACTGATCATAAGCTTCCTGTTTGTCTAGCTGATCAGAGTCTTCCTGTTTGTCTAGCTGATCAGTCTTCCTGTTTGTCTAACTGATCAGTCTTCCTGTTTGTCTAGCTGATCAGTCTTCCTGTTTGTCTAGCTGATCAGAAGCTTCCTGTTTGTCTAGCTGATCATAAGCTTCCTGTTTGTCTAGCTGATCAGAGTCTTCCTGTTTGTCTAGCTGATCAGAAGCTTCCTGTTTGTCTAGCTGATCATAAGCTTCCTGTTTGTCTAGCTGATCAGTCTTCCTGTTTGTCTAACTGATCAGAGTCTTCTTGACCATTGTTGTGCGTGAGCTATTGAACTGTCAGTCCCTGGAGATTAATGAACAGGACCAGGCTTATCTGGAATATTTCTGAAGAATCATCTGTGGGACACCCATGGTGCACAGTAAAGAATGAAATGTTCTCTTGAGTCTGAGGTCAGGAACAGTTCTGATTAAATATCGAAACAAGAGGGCCATCTCCAGTGCATAGTAACATGTGTGATGGGAATTACTTCACTGGGAATGTCTAGCAGTAAATCACGTGGCTTCAATTAACAAAGGAACAACATCTGGTGTAAGACTGAGCAATGCCCTGGTTGGTACTTGTTTTGTGTGTGTGTTTGTGAAAGAGAGTGTGTGTGAGTGTCTATGTGCAAGTCTGTGTGCCATATTCTGTTTGAGCCATATTCTGTCTCTGTGTCCTGTGATAAAGCACAGAGTGGACTCTTCTTGTCAGATCTAAGTTTTCTGCCATCTAGAACAAACAGGCCACTCATACCTGGAGTTTCAACCTCAGATATGAGACTTCATTCCTTGGAACGGGCTCACCGTCTCCTGCTTCTAAAGCAGAGAAGCCCTCAGACAGGAAGAAATACTAACACACATACATGTATAATGGACAACACAGGTTAAACTAAAACATCTTTACATGTTCCTAGTAGTCTCAATGTCAGCCCCCCTGCCCTCTTTGTCTGCTCCCCAATCCTCCATTCCCCCCAGGTCTGAGAGTCTGTGCCCACACCTCAGTCACACTCACACACCTGCAGCTGTGACTTTGAGTGATGGACACTTTCCTAGAAGGAGCGCCAATACAGTGGAAAGGAACACACACATGCACTGATAAAATGTGGTCTTTATGAGCTTCACACACATCCAAGCATCAGGCACATGCCCTTTAAACCAAACCAGCACATAAATCATGCATTGATGTCAATAGACTCTTAAGGATTTACCCAAACCAGCACATAAATCATGCATTGATGTTAATAGACTCTTAAGGATTAACCCAAACCAGCACATAAATCATGCATTGATGTCAATAGAACATTTGAGCTAAAGTATGAATTATGTTTCTCAGATTAGGACTCAGACCTTAGTTACTATAGGATTCAGCCTTTAGTTCATATAGGATTCAGCTCTTAGTTCCTATAGAATTCAGCCCTTAGTTCCTATAGGATTCAGCCTTTAGTTCATATTGGATTCAACCCTTGGTTCCTATTGGATTCAGCTCTTAGTTCCTATGTTATTCAGCCCTCAGTTCCTATATTATTCAGCTTTTAGTTCCTATAGGATTCAGCCCCTTAGTTCCTTTAGGATTCAGACTTTAGTTCTTATAGGATGCAGTCCTTGGTTCCTATATTATTCAGCTCTTAGTTCCTATAGAATTCAGTCTTTAGTTCCTATAGGACTCAGCCCTTAGATCCTATATCCTTCAGCTTATAGTTCCTATAGGATTCAGCCTTTAGTTCATATAGGATTCAGCCCTTGGTTCCGATTGGATTCAGCCCTTGGTTCCTATATTATTCATCTCTTAGTTCCTATTGGAATCAGCCCTTGGTTCCTATATTATTCAGCTCTTAGTTCCTACAGGATTCAGCCATTAGTTCATATAGGATTCAGCCCTTGGTTCCTACTGGATTCAGCTCTTAGTTCCTATGTTGTTCAGTTCTTAGTTCCTATATTATTCAGCTCTTAGTTCATATTGGATTCAGCCATTAGTTCCACGATTATCCAGCCCTTAGTTTGTATATTATTCAGCCTTTAGTTTCTATTGGATTCAGACCTTGGTTCCTATTGAATTCAGCTGTTGGTTCCTATTGGATTCAGCCCTTAGTTCCTATAGGATTCAGCCCTTAGTTCCTCTAGGATACATCCAATAATGCTGCCTCATACATTAGGAAGTAGCCTGAGCTTAGTAAATAGTATAATATATATTTCTGTATGTTGTCTTTAAACTTTGTGTTTTGTATAATAAATGAAACTAAAGTATTTACATTATCTGTCGCTGTTAATTTTTTGTCAGTCATATCCTTTTCATACACAGACTGAAATCCCACTAATTTACAGTACCTTCTTCTTTTTGCCTGCTTTGTTTGTGTATCTGAAAGGGAAAAGTGGTAAAAAACAAGGACAAATAAAACTCACCTAAAGACCTAGTCATGATTGTTTCATTTTCAAACACCCTGTAACCAAAATCCAGCCATCAGGTCTGTGTGAATTGTTATCTGATTTTGTGCAGGTAAATTCATGAACACTTCCATTGTTTAACACCTCCCTAATTTGAAATGCAAACAGCCCCCATGGTTTAATAATACCCTCATGGTTTAGTAATGGTTTAATAATAAGAGTGTCTGCTTAATGAAAAAAATGTAAAGGTCTGGTTCTTCAGAAGAACCAGACAAGAGAGCTTTGAAACTGTCAGTCTGGAGGACAGAGGGGATGACGATGACACAGCTGGCTAGTTTTCATGGTTTGGAACTAATCACTAGGAACAGATGGTGACAGAAATTCCCTAAAAGCTCTCAGAAATTATGTGACATGCAATGGAACACTGACACAAAACATAAGACACCAGACAAATCAAATCAACGTTTTTTTGGTTGCATTTGCAACGAAATGCTTGCGTTTCGAGCACCAACGGTCTGATAGCCTGAAGATAGAAGCTGTTTCTCAGTCTCTCGGTCCCAGCTTTGATGCATCTGCATTGTCTTCGCCTTCTAGATGGTAGGGTCGGTGAACTGGCCATGGCTCGGTTGGCTGAGGTCCTTTTTAATTTTAATTACATTTTTTTATTTCACCTTTATTTAACCAGGTAAGCTAGTTGAGAACAAGTTCTCATTTACAACTGCGACCTGGCCAAGATAAAGCAAAGCAGTGCGACTCAAACAAAAACACAGAGTTAAACATGAAATAAACAAGCGTACAGTCAATAACACAATAGAAAAACAAATAACGTCTATATACAGTGTGTGCAAATGGCGTAAGGAGGTAAGGCAATAAATAGCCCATAGTAGCGAAGTAATTACAATTTAGCAAATTAACACTGGAGTGATAGATGAGCAGCTGGTGATGTGCAAGTAGAAATACTGGTGTGCAAAAGAGCAGAAAAGTAAATAAAAACAATATGGGGATGAGGTAGGTAGATTGCGTGGGCTATTTACAGATGGTCTATGTACAGCTGCAGCGATCGGTCAGCTGCTCAGATAGCTGATGTTTAAAGTTAGTGAGGGAAATATAAGTCTCCAGCTTCAGCGATTTTTGCAATTCGTTCCAGTCATTGGCAGCAGAGAACTGAAAGGAAAGGCTGCAAAACGGATGGCACTGTGATAGACTGCATCCAGTTTTTCTGAGTAGAGTATTGGAAGTTATTTTGTAAATGATATCGCCGAAGTCGAGGATCGGTAAGATAGTCAGTTTTACGAGGGTAAGTTTGGCAACGTGAGTGAAGGAGGCTTTGTTGCGAAATAGTATGCTGATTCTAGATTTCATTTTGGATTGGAGATGTCTGGAAGGAGAGTTTACAGTCTAGCCAGACACCTAGGTATTTGTAGTTGTCCACATATTCTAAGTCAGAACCATCCAGAGTAGTGATGCTAGTCGGGTGGGCGGGTGGGTGCGGGCAGCAAACGTTTGAAAAGCATGCATTTGGTTTTACTAGCGTTTAAGAGCAGTTGGAGGCCACGGAAAGAGTGTTGTATGGCATTGAAGCTCGTTTGGAGGTTAGTTAATAACACAGTGTCCAAAGAAGGGCCAGATGTATACAGAATGGTGTCGTCTGCGTAGAGGTGGGTCAGGGAGTCACCCGCTGCAAGAGCGACATTGCTGATATATACAGAGAAAAGAGTCGGCCCGAGAATTTAACCCTAGGGTCCCCCTATAGAGACTGCCAGAGGTCCAGACAACAGGCCCTCCGATTTGACACACTGAACTCTGTCTGAGAAGTAGTTGGTGAACCAGGCAAGGCAGTCATTTAAGAAAACAAGGCTGTTGAGTCTGCCGATAAGAATACAGTGATGGACAGAGTCAAAAGCCTTGGCCAGGTCGATGAAGATGGCTGCACAATACTGTCTTTTATCGATGGCGGTTATGATATTGTTTAGTACCTTGAGCATGGCTGAGGTGCACCCGTGACCAGCTCAGAAACCGGATTGCACAGCGGAGAAGGTATGGTGGGATTCGAAATGGTCAGTGATCTGTTTATTAACTTTAGAAAGGCAGGGCAGGATGGGTATAGGTCTATAACAGTTTGGGTCTAGTTTGGGTCATCCCCCTTTGAAGAGGGGCATGACCGCGGCAGCTTTCCAATCTTTAGGGATCTTGGACGTTACGAAAGAGAGGTTGAACAGACTGGAAATAGGGGTTGCAACAATGGCGGCGGATAATTTTAGAAAGAGAGGGTCCAGATTGTCTAGCCCAGCTGATTTGTACGGGTCCAGGTTTTGCAGCTCTTTCAGAACATTTGCTATCTGGATTTAGGTAAAGGACAAGCCAGTGAGGCTTTTGAAAGTAGCTGCGGGGGTTGCGGAGCTGTTGGCCGGGGTTGGGGTAGCCAGAATGAAGGCATGGCCAGCCGTAGAGAAATGCTTATTGAAATTCTCAATTATCGTGGATTTATCGGTGGTGACAGTGTTACCTAGCCTCAGTGCAGTGGGCAGCTGGGAGGAGGTGCTCTTATTCTCCATGGACTTTACAGTGTCCTGAAACTTTTTGGAGTTAGAGCTACAGGATGCACATTTCTGTTTGAAAAAGATAGTCTTTGCTTTCCTGACTGACTGCGTGTATTGGTTCCTAACTTCCCTGAAAAGTTGCATATCGCATGGACTATTCGATGCTATTGCAGTCCGCCACAAGATGTTTTTGTGCTGGTCGAGGGAAGTCAGGTCTGGAGTGAACCAAGGGCTATATCTGTTCTTAGTTGTACATTTTTTGAAAGTGGCATGCTTATTTAAGGTGGTGAGGAAATGTATTTTAAAGAACGACCAGGCATCCTCGACTGAAAGGATGAGGTCAATATCCTTCCAGGATACCCGGGCCAGGTCGATTAGAAAGGCCTACTCGCAGAAGTGTTTTAGGGAGTGTTTGACAGTGATGAGGGGTGCTCGTTTGACCGCAGACCCATTCTGACCGCGGATGCAGGCAATGAGGCAGTGGTCGCTAAGATCCTGATTGAAAACAGCAGAGGTGTATTTGGAGGGCAAGTTGGTCAGGATAATATCTATGTGGGTGCCCGTGTTAATGGATTTAGGGTTGTACCTGGTGGGTTCCTTGATAATTTGTGTGAGATTGAGGGCATCTAGCTTAGATTGTAGGTGTGCCGGGGTGTAAAGCATATTCCAGTTTAGGTCACCTAACAGAATGAATTCTGAAGATAGATGGGGGCAATCAATTCACATATGGTGTCCAGGGCACAGCTGGGAGCTGAGGGGGGTCAATAACATGAGTCTGGAAGGCTTCTGATGTTAACATGAAACCAAGGCTTTTTCAGGTTACAGAAGTCAACAAATGAGAGTGCCTGGGGACACGCAGGGCCTGGGTTAACCTCCACATCACCCGAGGAACAGAGGAGGAGTAGGATGAGGGTACGGCTAAAGGCTATCTAAACTGGTCTCTAGTGCATTGGAGACAGATTTCTGGGCATGGTAGAATAGATTCAGGGCATAATGTACAGACAGGGGTATGGCGGGGTGCGGGTAGAGTGGAGGTAAACCCAGGTATTGAGTGATGATAAGAGAGGTTGCATCTCTGGACGCGCTAGTTATGCTGGGTGAGGTCACCGCATGTGTGGGAGGTGGCACAAAGGATGTATCTGAGGTATGTTTAGTGGGACTAGGGGCTCCGCAGTAAACTAAAACAATGATAACTATCCTAAACAACAGTATACAAAGCATATTGACATTTGAGAGAGGCATAAAGCAATCACAGGTGTTGATTGGGAGAGCTAGCTAAGACAACAACGGGTGAGACAACAACAGCTAATCAGATAAGACAACAACAACAGGTAAAATGGCGATGAATGGGCAGAGAGGGTCGCTTAACTACACAAAGGGCCTGAGTTCGAGCCTGGGGCCGACAGATAAACAAAAATGAACCAAATGGATTACCGTGATTAATGAACAGTTGATGAGCGAGGTTGAGGGAGAATGGCAAGAACCGTGCAAGCGAACAGGAGGGCCACAAACAGATAAATAACGGTGCAGTACAACAGTGTTGTGCAGAACGGCATCTCGGAACGCACAACTTGACGATCCTTGTCATGGATGCAGCAGACGACCACACCGAGTTCCACTCCTATCAGCTAAAAACAAGAAGAAGCGGCTCCATTGGGCACGCGATCACCAACACTGGACAATTGAGGAGTAGAAAAACATTGCCTGGTACATGACAGTGAGTTCAGTTTACTTGAGTGGCCTGGTCAGTCCCCAGACCTCAACCCAATAGAGCATTTTTGGGATGAGATGGAACGTGCCTTTCACAGCATGAATATACCACCGTCTAATCTGCAGCAACTGCGTGATGCCATGGAACGTTTCAGACACCTTGTAGAATGCCACAAAGAATTCATGCTATTATGGATGCAAAGGGGGATTTGGCCCGGGACTAAAGAACTCAAGGACACCTGGATTGTACAATCTTTGCACATTATTCTTTGAAACATTCTTCAAGCTTTGTCAAGATATTTTTTTATCATTGTACACAGCTATTTTTATGTCTTGCCATAGATTTTCAACTTGATTTTAATCAAAACTGTAACTAGGCCATTAGGAACATTCAATGTCGTCTTGGCAAGCAACTCCAGTGTATATTTGGCCTTCTGTTTTAAGTTATTGTCCTGCTGAAAGGTTAATTTTTCTCCCAGTGTATGTTGGAAAGCAAACTATAGCAGGATTTCCTCTAGGATTTTGCCTGTGCTTAGCTCTATTCTGTTAAAAAAAACATGTTTAACTCCCTAGTCCTTGCCGATGACAAGCATGCCCATAACATGATGCAGCCACCCTCATGCTTGAAAATATGAAGAGTGGTACTCAGTGATGTGTGTGTTGGATTTGCCCCAAACATAACGCTTTGTATTCAGGACATATAGTTAATTTATTTGCCACATGTTTTGCAGTATTACTTTAGTGCCTTGTTGCAAACAGGATGCATGTTTTGGAATATGTTTATTCTGTACAGGCTTCCTTCTTTTCACTCTGTCAATTAAGCTAGCATTGTGAAGTAACTACGATGTTGTTGATCCAACCTCAGTTTTCCCCTATTACAGCCATTAAACTCTGTAACTGTATTAAAGTCACCATTGACCTCATGGTGAAAGAACACCTGTATTTTTGTAGTGACTGGGTGTATTGATACACCATCCAAAGGGTAATTAATATCTTCACCATGCTGAAAGGGATATTTAATGTCTGCTTTTTCTACCCATCTACCGATAGGTGCCCTTCTTTATGAGGAATTGGAAAACCTCCCTGGTCTTTGTGGTTGAATCTGTGTTTGAAATTCACTACTCGACTGAGGGACCTTACAGATAATTGTATGTGTGGGGTACAGAGATGAAGTAGTCATTAAAAAATCATGTTAAACACTATTATTGCACACAGAGTGTGTCCATGCTACATATTATGTGACTTGTTAAGCACATGTTTAATCCTGAAGTTCTTTAGGCTTGCCATAACAAGCCTAAAGACATTTCAGCTTTTCATTTTTAATTAATTTGTTTAAATGTCTGAAAACAAAATTTCACTTTAATCCATTTTAAATTCAGGATTATTCAGTATACAGCCTCATTAATGTTATTTTATTGTGTAACTTTTTTTAAAACTTTAGTTTATTTCTAAATATTTTCTAAACTCTATTTTCTTAAAACTGCATTGTTGGTTAAGGGCTTATAAGAAAGCATTTCACTGTTGGGGCTACATCTGTTGTGTTCGGCGCATGTGACAAATACAATTTGATTTGATTTTATATAAAATACTGCAAAGTTGGCTAGAAGCTAGCAACAGGGCGACCGTGTCTGTCGGCGCAATCTTGGCTGAGACAGGAGAGTTTTTGCTAAATGAGACAGCATCCTGATTTGAGCTTGGCACACTAGGTGCCGTAATTCGCAGACAGAAAACCTTTCTATCTGCAATAAAAAATGTATCTATCTTTGAAATCCCTTGCTGTGTTTGAGAAACTGTTTACATTGCAGACAGTTCAAAGCTCATCACAGTCAAGAAAGTGAAAGGGAAAGTGTGTAAGCTCTTATTTGAGAGCCTAGAAGCGAGGGTACTGGAAAAATAGTGAGCACTTTCAAAACCATGGGCAAATTGTGTGTCTTTTTGTTAGTTATTTAATTTTACACTGTTGTAAACGCAGGTAAAATGGACGTTTTATTCTCTGTCGTATATCAGATTTAATTATAAATCTGCTACTAGGATCAATATTCATAACAGGCAAAACTATTAGCAACATCAAGATAATTAGGACTTTCTTGTAATACAGCCTATATACAGTAGACTATTGGCTATACTACAGGCTTTTCAGACATAACCACTGTGAAAATATTCACTGATCTTGTTTTCACCCTCTCTCAGGTTCAGGATCCCATTCTCTGTGGGCATTTGCAACATATATCTCAGGAGAGACACCTTTCCCTGTGTTACCTGTTGTGTTAATGCTGGATGATTTGGTTACAACATTAAACGCTATATCCACAAGGGACATAATGGCTCAAAGGAAACAGAGGTTGAAGGAGCTTATCACGCAGCTTATATTTCGAGCCATGTCCTTCAGCTTGAAAGCGAGATCATCAGAGATGAAGCGCTTCAATTCCACCGAAGGTATTCATGTTCAACAGAGGCTGACTGGGTGTGAGATGTCGGACAATGGAGAACCGGCACTTATCGTTTCTAGGGACAGTTTCAATGGAATTTATGCAGATTTAGCAATATATTACAACATGACACATTATTCATACAATTCTGGAAACCTCCTGCCGCCATGGAGTGAGGTGCATCAAACCTATGTAAAAGGCATTTATCAGACCATTTTCCTGAACATTTGCATGGACAATTTAAACATGTTCCTGGAGAAAAGTGCATCCAAGAGTCAGGCTTATACAGAAAGCCATGTCTGGAGGGGTCCAGCTGATGAACTGTCTGGCGTTTGGTTTCTATCCCCACCACATCAAAGTCACCATTATTAGTCAGTTGTACAACCAAATGCCTTCAACCAAAATGTGTCTTCTGCATTTAACCCAACCCCTCTGAATCAGAGAGGTGCGGGGGGGCTGCCTTAATTGACATTCACGTCTTCAGCGCCCGGGGAACTGTGGGTTAACTGCCTTGTTCAGGGGCAGAACGACAGATTTTTTTCCTTGTCAGCTTGGGGATTCAAACTTGCAACCCTCCGGTTACAAGTCCAACGCTCTATCCACTAGGCTACCTGCCGCCCCCACATCAACCTGACTCTGCTGAGAGACGGCCAGCTAATAGCAGAACAGGCGCTGAATGGGGGGCAGCTGCTGCCCAATGGAGACGGCACGTACCAGCTGAGTAAGAGTTTGGAGGTCAGTACAGAGGAACTGAGAGAGAGAGAGACAACTACACCTGCACTGCCTACCATCTCAGTCTGGACAACAAGCTGGATGTCAGCTGGGTATCTGAGTCTGGAGCAGACAGAGTAGGTCTGTCTATCCTGTCAGCTCTACTGGTAATGGTGTCCATAACTATTCTAATCTGCATTTCCGTTTTCCTAAGGAGGAGAAGCGAGGCTGGCTCCCAGACATTGTCACAGTTATCCAACGCTGTTGATGCCCAAGTGGCCGAGCAAATTAGTCTTCACATTCTGAGACCTGATATGTTTACTTTTGCCGCTCATGCTGTGACTTTCTCAATTCAAGCTAATCGACCATATGTACAGTAGCCTAATAAAGAGAAGTCTTTGTTTTTTATGATACAGTAGGGTTCCAAAAATGTGTATTCTCAATGCTATGACACTGATTTGTATGTGATATGTAAAATAAATGTTACTTTAAAAATCATGATACAAATAGATCATTAGAGTTTAGTTAATTAGCAATGAGCAAAAGGAAATCTTACCTGGAACCAAAATAAAAATATCAGGAACACCAATCACACCCTGTCTTTCACACCAGATACCATAGGTTAGGAATCAGAATCAGTCAGAATCTTGAAAGATTGTGTTTCATGAGAGCGGCATACATAAGCGAGGTGCAGGGGCTGCAACTCTACTTCATACCAGATGGTGTCACTCCACACTCAAATTAGGCTACTACAAGTAGGCTAACTCGATTAGTATGCTGGATTTATGAATGTAAAATAAAATATGTAGCGACAAGTCTCACAATTTACCAAATTTTTTAAAGACTATTGCCAAATCTTAATATTAAGATTGATATTGTAGACATTTCAAATAATCAATTGGTAAATAAATAGTTTGTTAGCTTCATTTTCACTTAAACATTTGTTTAAACAGTTTGACCAATTCGGTTCAAAACCTGTCCAGTGATAAAAGATGGAAAGCTCAGGGTCAGGGATATGAAAGGAAAGTAAAGTATTACATGTTTACTAGACAAGCATTACATTTCTTACTGCTCTGTGACACACAAGTTGTTCACAAACATAGTTTACGGGGGATGATGCCAGCGACGGTAACATCACAATAATCTCTCTAGGAATAGAAAATTGTCACAGATACGTAAAGTGATGCATAGTGCGTTATCTCTCTCTCTCTCTATCCCGCCTCCTCCGAGACGCCGCCTCTTCCGTAGGTAAGGAAGAGTTTAAAACCAATCTTGAGACGCGGGACACTTCATAAAAGGGACAGTGCGTCGTTTTCACGGACTAGTAGTGGACAGGAGCAGACGGAGAGCAAGAACGTCTTTATTGGGAATACCCGCGGAGTTTATGTTTAATAGTTTTGAGATTCACAAGACAAGAAAAATGAAATCTCCAAAGTTGAAGTCTCAAGGCAAATGTGAGTTGAAGAATGCTGACCATCTAATTTGTTCTTGGGATTTCCACTGGACAATACATCATGCATTGAACACTTACCAGACATGGGGTCAATTGAGCGTGTGTTAGAATTTGACAATGTGTTTACTACAATGTAACATGCGTGTTGAACAGGTTTATTAATGACACAAAAACATAGGCCATCAATAGGTTGCACGGGATAGGATAAATTAATAGAGAGCAATTTATTTCAGTAGGATAACTGAAATGAATTCAACAAAAATATCATTTTAATGGGAATGGTTGTTTTCCTCAGTTATTTCAGCTGATTTCCTTGAGGAGGAGGATGATCTGTCTGATGTGCTGTGTGAGTTTGACGCGGTGATCGAGGATTTTACGTCCCCGGTGGAGAAAAGACACTTCTGCTACGACGAGCACCTGAAGACAGTGAAGAGACGCAGCAGCGCCAGCGTCAGTGACAGCGGCATCAGCGACTCGGAAAGTAAGTGAACCACACCCACACGTACACACACATATTGTAGCAATTATTATGGAGGATATCTGGAACAGGGGTTGAACCAACGATCTTGGTTCACACTAATGTGCCATAACCTATAGTCATAACCTATAGGCAATTACATACGGCAGTACACTCTTAGAAAAAAGGGTTCTTCAGCAGTCCCCATAGGGTTGTACATGGTACCCACATTTCTTCTATTTAACTAGGCAAGTCAGTAAAGCACAAATTCTTATTGACAATGATGGCCTAGGAACAGTGGATTAACTGCCTTGTTCAGGGGCAGAACAATATATTTTTACCTTGTCAGCTCGGGGATTCAATCCAGCAATCTTTTGGTAACTGGCCCAATGCTCTACCCACTAGGCTACCTGACACCCCAAAAGTGTTCTACCTGGAACTAAAAGGGTTCTTCAAATGGTTCTCTTATTGGGGACAGCCGAAGAACCCGTGTAGGTTCTCTAGAGAAAACCTTTTTTCTAAGAGTGTAGCATAGTATAAAACACAGAAGCAGTGAGAGGCGCTATCAGGAGCCTAGATATGTTCCTGTTATACAGGGTCCTTGGAGCATTACAGTTTGCACTGAGACGCACAATTCCTGCTACTTCGTATAGTGCCAGGTAGAGCTGATAGGTGATATCTTGTCATGAGTCCAACGAGTGCTCTTCCCGGTCTGCTGAAGAACTATTTCAGCCGTACACACACACACGCAAGTGCACACACACACACACACACACACACACACACACACACACACACACACACACACACACACACACACACACACACACACACACACACACACACACACACACACACACACTTTAACTCTAACCCTGTACACTACCCTTCCTAACCCTCTAACTCTAACCCTGGACACTACCCTTCCTAACCCTCTAACTCTAACCCTGGACACTACCCTTCCTAACCCTCTAACTCTAACCCTGGACAATATCCTTTCTAACCCTCTAACCCTAAACCTGGACACTACCCTTTCAAACTCTCTAACTCTATCTCTGGACACTACACTTCCTAACCCTCTAACCCTGTATACTACCCTTCCTAACCCTCTAACCCTAACCCTGGACACTACCCTTCCTAACCCTCTAGCCCTACAAACCTGGACACTATCCTTCCTAACCCTCTAACCCTGTACACTACCCTTCCTAACCCTCTAACCCTAACCCTGGACACTACCCTTTCTAACTCTCTAACTCTAACCCTGGACACTACCCTTCCTAACTCTGTACCTCTAACCCTCTACACTACCCTTCCTAACTCTCTAACTCTAACCCTGTACACTACCCTTCCTAACCCTCTAACCCTGGACACTACCCTTCCTAACTCTCTAACTCTAACCCTGGACACTACCCTTCCTAACTCTCTAACTCTAACCCTGTACACTACCCTTCTTAACTCTCTAACTCTAACCCTGGACACTACCCTTCCTAACTCTCTAACTCTAACCCTGGACACTACCCTTCCTAACCCTCTAACTCTAACCCTGGACACTACCCTTCCTAACCCTCTAACTCTAACCCTGGACACTACCATTCCTAACTCTCTAACTCTAACCCTGGACACTACCCTTCCTAACCCTCTAACTCTAACCCTGGACACTACCCTTCCTAACCCTCTAACTCTAACCCTGGACACTACCCTTCCTAACCCTCTAACTCTAACCCTGGACACTACCCTTCCTAACCCTCTAACTCTAACCCTGGACACTACCCTTCCTAACCCTCTAACTCTAACCCTGGACACTACCCTTCCTAACCCTCTAACTCTAACCCTGGACACTACCATTCCTAACTCTCTAACTCTAACCCTGGACACTACCCTTCCTAACCCTCTAACTCTAACCCTGGACACTACCCTTCCTAACCCTCTAACTCTAACCCTGGACACTACCCTTCCTAACCCTCTAACTCTAACCCTGGACACTACCCTTCCTAACTCTCTAACTCTAACCCTGGACACTACCCTTCCTAACCCTCTAACCCTGTACACTACCCTTCCTAACCCTCTAACCCTAACCCTGGACACTACCGTTCCTAACTCTCTAACTCTAACCCTGGACACTACCCTTCCTAACCCTCTAACCCTGTACACTACCCTTCATAACTCTCTAACTCTAACCCTGGACACTACCCTTCCTAACTCTCTAACTCTAACCCTGGACACTAGCCTTCATAACTCTCTAACTCTAACCCTGTACACTACCCTTCCTAACCCTCTAACCCTGTACACTACCCTTCCTAACCCTCCAACCCTAACCCTGGACACTACCCTTCCTAACCCTCTAACTCTAACCCTGGACACTACCCTTCCTAACCCTCCAACCCTAACCCTGGACACTACCCTTCCTAACTCTAACCCTAACCCTGGACACTACCCTTCCTAACCCTCTAACTCTAACCCTGGACACTACCCTTCCTAACTCTCTAACTCTAACCCTGGACACTACCCTTCCTAACTCTCTAACTCTAACCCTGGACACTACCCTTCCTAACTCTAGCCAGCTGTGGAAGTACGTCTTTAAGTCAGTGTATAGTGTATACACACACACACACACACACACACACACACACACACACACACACACACACACACACACACACACACACACACACACACACACACACACACACACACACACACACACACACACACACACACACACACACACACACACACACACACAGTATGGTAATGCACAGCTTGACATCTGAGAGATGGCATAACTGCTTATGACAATAAAATCTAAGAGGGTATAGGCTTCCACAGAGACATGGCTGGGTTGGAATATGGGGGCTTGTGTGCCAAATATTCAGCAGCGGCTCAATCTAACCCCAAGATCTCTGGACTCTGATCAAGGTGTGTGTGTGTGTGGCGCTGCGTGGTGGAGGTCATGGTAGGTAATACTGCATAATAAATATTCTGTCTGGATCCAGTAGGAACTCTTGTGTGAGGAGAGAAACAGACAGAGAGAGAGAGAAAGAGAGAGAGAGAGAGAGAGAGAGAGAGAGAGAGCAAGAGAGCAGAGGAGTAGAAAGAGAGAAAAAGGGAGAGGAGGAGTAGAGAGAGAGAGAGAAAGAGAGCAAGAGAGAAAGAGAGAGGAGGAGTAGAGAGAGAGAAAAAGAGAGAGGAGGAGTAGAGAGAGAGAGAGAAAGTACACGAGAGAGAGAGAGAGAATGAGAAAGGAGGAGTATAGAGAGAGAGAGAAAGAGCACGAGAGAGAGAGAGAATGAGAGAGGAGGAGTAGAGAGAGATAGAGAGAGAGAGAGAGAGAGAGAGAGAGAGAGAGAGAGAGAGAGAGAGAGAGAGAGAGAGAGGGAGAATGAGAGAGAGAGAGAATGAGAGAGACTGAGCGAGAGGAGGTTAAGCTGCGTATCTTCTGGTAGTTAGCCATACCATCCTCCTAGTTAGACCTGTCAAGAGGGTAATACAAGGACTAAATGACAGACCATTAGACCAGCAGACCTCAATCTGAAAGGAGTTCTAGTACCTTTCGGATTGGAGACAGGGAACTGAATACATTTCTGTTGAACATGACCATAGTAAAACAACAGCCCCTCGATCTACAGGACTCCCCGTGACTTCATAACATACAGACATATAGTCAAACTAAACTGGGCTGTTTAGAATAGGAATGAATTCCACTATACAGCCCCTTTCTGTATTTTACTAAGAAGAAACAACAATGATCTCTCCTTCTCCCACCACCATTCCTTTCCCGGATATAAACAAACAGTGAAACAGATCTGTCGTGTTCTGTGGCTGGCTGAAATATCTATTGTTGGAATTAAAGTGTCTATTACGTCACTTACGCAGTCACACAGTCAACGTTTTGACCACACATCGTCTGAACCAATTTTACCACTGTGGGGGAATGCAGGAGAGACAGTGGTAGTGTGTGTGTTTGTGTGTGTGTGTGTGTGTGTGTGTACACATTCTACTACACTTGAGAGAACCAGAAGTCCTCACGAGAATAGTAAACCAACTAAAATTCAGAGAAGTGAGGAGATTATGCCGGTCCTCACTTATTAAAAGGCTATTTTAGGGTTATGGGTTAGGTTTAATGCTACGGGTTAAGGTTAGGAGTTAGATTTAGTGAGGGTTAGGGTTAAGGTTAGGAGTTAGATTTAGTGAGGGTTAGGGTTAAGGTTAGGAGTTAGGTTTAGTGAGGGTTAAGGTTAGGAGTTAGGTTTAGTGAGGGTTAGGGTTAGGAGTTAGGTTTAGTGAGCGTTAGGGTTAAGGTTAGGTTTAGTGAGGGTTAAGGTTAGGAGTTAGTGTGTGTGTTTGTGTGTGTGTGTGTGTGTACACATTCTACTACACTTGAGAGAACCAGAAGTCCTCACGAGAATAGTAAACCAACTAAAATTCAGAGAAGTGAGGAGATTATGCCGGTCCTCACTTATTAAAAGGCTATTTTAGGGTTATGGGTTAGGTTTAATGCTACGGGTTAAGGTTATGAGTTAGATTTAGTGAGGGTTAGGGTTAAGGTTAGGAGTTAGATTTAGTGAGGGTTAGGGTTAAGGTTAGGAGTTAGGTTTAGTGAGGGTTAAGGTTAGGAGTTAGGTTTAGTGAGGGTTAGGGTTAGGAGTTAGGTTTAGTGAGCGTTAGGGTTAAGGTTAGGTTTAGTGAGGGTTAAGGTTAGGAGTTAGGTTTAGTGAGGGTTAGGGTTAAGGTTAGGAGTTAGGTTTAGTGAGGGTTAGGGTTAGGAGTTAGGTTTAGTGAGCGTTAGGGTTAGGAGTTAGGTTTAGTGAGCGTTAGGGTTAAGGTTAGGGTTAGGTTTAGTGATAGGGAAACATCTCGATAGTTGAAATTACCCTCTTGTTGTTTCCTCTCCTTAATACTTCATCATCGCATTCAGAGAAAGAGAGAGAGAGAGACAAAGAGAACCCAGCCGCAATCCAGTTGAACATGTTGTTCTGGCCCTGTTTGAGGGCCCTTCACCCTCTACTCCACTCATGTCCCTGCTCTGACCCTCTCACACTAACCAGATTACTTCTGTCAAGTCATGAGTTACAAGGGAAGACAAATCAAATCAAATTACATTTTATTTGTCACAAGCACCGAATACAACAGGTGTAGACCTTACCGTGACATGCTTACTGACAAGCCCTTAACCAACAATGCAGTTCAAGAAATAGAGTTAAGAAAATATTAACCAAATAAACTAAGGTAAAAAATAAAATTAGAATTAACACAATAAAATAACAAAAACAAAGCTATATACAGGGGGTACCGGTACTGAGTCAATGTGTGGGAGTACAGGTTAGTCAAGGTAATTTGGTAGGGGTAAACTGACTATGCATAGATAATAAACAGCCAATAGCAGCAGTGTAAAAACAAAAGCTCAGGGTGTCAATGTAAATTTGATGAATTGTTCAGGCGTCTTATGGCTTTGGGGTAGAAGCTGTTAAAGAGCCTTTTGGACCTAGACTTGGTGCTCCGGTACCGCTTGCTGTGTGGTAGCAGAGACAACAGTCTATGACTTGGGTGACTGGAGTCTTTGACACTTTTTGGGCCTGCCTCTGACACCGCCTAGTATATAGGTCCTGGATGGCAGGAAGCTTGGCCCCAGTGATGTACTGGGCCATACACACTACCCTCTGTAGCGCCTTATGGTCAGATGCCGAGCAGTTGCCATACCAGGCGGTGATGCAAAAGGTAAGGATGCTCTCGATGGTGGAGCTGTAGAACTTTTTGAGAATCTGAGGACACATGCAAAATCTTTTCAGTCTCCTGAGGGGGAAAATACTTTGTTGTGCCCTCTTCACGACTGTCTTGGTGTGTTTGGACCATGATAGTTTGTTGGTGATGTGGACACCAAGGAACTTGAAGATCTCGACCAGCTCCACTTCAGTCCCGTTGATGAGAATCGGGGCGTGCTCGGTCCTCCTTTTCTTATAGTTCACGATCATCTCTTTTGTCTTTATCAGGTTGAGGGAGAGGTTGTTGTCCTGGCACCAAACGGTCAGGTCTCTGACCTCCTCCCTATAGGCTGTCTCATCATTGTCGGTGATCAGGCCTACCACTGTTGTGTCATCAGCAAACTTAATGATGGTGTTGGAGTCCTGCTTAGCCATGCAGTCGTGGGTGAACAGGGAGTACAGGAGGGGACTAAGCACACACCAGTGAGGGAACCCAGTTTTGTGGATCAGTGTGGCAGATGTGTTGTTGCCTACCCTTACCACCTGGGGACGGCCAGTCAGGAGGTCCAGCATCCAGTTGCAGAGGGAGGTGTTTAGTCCCAGAGTCCTTAGCTTAGTGATGAGCTTTGTGGGTATTATGATGTTAAATGCTAAGCTGTAGTCATTCAACAGCATTCTCACATAGGTGTTCCTTTAGTCCAGGTGGGTAAGAGCATTGTGGAGCGCGATAGAGATTGTGTCATCTGTCGATCTGTTGGGTATGCGAATTGGTGTGGGTCTAGGGTTTCTGGGATAATAGTGTTGATGTGAGTCATGACCAGTGTGTGTGTGTGTGTGTGTGTGTGTGTGTGTGTGTGTGTGTGTGTGTGTGTGTGTGTGTAGATGCATACGTATGTGTGCACACAAAACATCTGGATGTGGCAATAGACCCTACAGCTTCTTGGGGGCTACAGGAAGATGAAAAAAAAATCTCTCTGTGTGTCTCTCTCTCTCTCTCTCTCTCTCTCTCTCTCTGTGTCTCTCTCTCTCTCTCTCTCTCTCTCTCTCTCTCTCTCTCTCTCTCTCTCTCTCGCTCTCTCTCTCGCTCTCAGGTGCTGGGTCTCTCAACAGGAACAGCTTCAGTTTCAGTGATGAGAGATTGAACTCTCCCACTGTCTTTACTCCCTCCCACACCACCCCTCCATCTCTCACGTCACCCAAAGGTGAGCCTTAACACACACACACACGCACACGCACACACACACACACACACACACACACACACACACACACACACACACACACACACACACACACACACACACACACACACACACACACACACACACAACCATCATCATTCACCTTTACACAAACACGTCATCCTAACTAGAACTAGAATCTCAGTTTGACAGCCAAAGTGCAGCTCTGTATTACTCCTGTTTAGACAGAACGACAGAGGCAGGATTCTACATGATGTGTGTTTTAGGAGAAGTCAAATGTTATGATAGGCAGACATATTGCCTCAGGCTTAGAGCACTTCAGCTAGCGTCAGCTATTCCAATCTATCAACTAATTAGAGTTCAAGTGACTCAATCTTCTGTAGTAATGTAGTAGTATTTATATTTGTAGTAGACAGTGCCATGTGTTGTTCAATTCACACAATGCATGATGTGTGTTCATTTTAGGTTATGCAATTGCAGGTGGTCAATCAAGTTTTATTTTATTTTTTGACTATCTCTCTATGTTG
This sequence comes from Brachymystax lenok tsinlingensis, assembly GCA_030435695.1. NCBI lineage: Eukaryota > Metazoa > Chordata > Actinopteri > Salmoniformes > Salmonidae > Brachymystax > Brachymystax lenok. The sequence continues at coordinate 9,631,650 of CM059781.1, read as the reverse complement.
ACTGTTTACAGCTAAACTGGGAGACACTAAAGAACTGGAGGACTTCATTGCTGACCTTGACAAGACATTAGCCAGTAAGTGCTAATACCTTGCACCATTCACAGTACCTACTCGGGGGGGGGTTATGCTAACTATGTTAGAGATGCTAACCACCACTCATATACTGTAGCTACATGATCGTCATACCTCTCTGGTTATCCAGAACAATAAGCGCTGTCAGCTCTAAACGGGGTTGGGGTATTGGGACGTATGGGGATGTATGGATGTGCCTGATGAGACCTCTAGGGAGGAGGGAGGTAAAGAAAATATATCCCTTCCAGCTGTCACTCATGTCATTATACCTTGACACACACACGCACACACACATATGCACACACACATATGCACACACATGCACGCACAACCCCTCCCCCCCACCAGTGACAGCCTATATAAGAGTGTAAGCCGAGAGAGAGAGAGAGAGAGAGAGAGAGAGAGAGAGAGAGAGAGAGCTGAGTTTATGTAACGAATAAAGACCAACATAGCTCTGTTTATTTGTTTTGGATTTCTCCAGTACTCCAGAGTGTTGGAACTTGCGTCAGGGCGGTTACATTGGAATGTTCCCGTTTAAAACCTGGGGTGGAATATCAACTGCAAATGTCAGGATTGGAATGGAATTGCCAATGGAAGTGTTCAGGTGCTATTCTTAAGACCTACAGACAGCGAAGCCAAGTCCTTTAATAACGGTTATAGTACTGAATGTTCCTCATTCAAACCAATGGAACGGTCAGTCAGTCAGTTAAGACACATTAGGCAATGGGACAGCAAGTCAAATAAACTAAAGGGACAGTTAGCTATTTGCCTGTCAGGTTAAGCAGAGCCTGGCATTTTTATTAGGGTCTTCAGTGTTTACCCCCGCCCCCTTGGTCTATCCGTCTACCCTGAGGTACTTAGAGGAGTCTACAGTCCATTACTAATCAAACATGTGTCTGGTTTTGTCTGTCTGTCTGTCTCTCCTTAGGCATGTGACACAGAGACGAATAGAAGTGACAGAGACCCTTTTTGGAGAGTAGCCATCGAGAGGAGGGGACTCCCTGTCCAGACACCCAGGCGCCCCCCAACAAATACACACACACACACACACACACACAAACACCAGGAGTGCTGTGAACAGGGACAGTCACAGTGGCTGTCAGAAACAACTTCATCTCAAGGCTGTGTCCCAATAGTATAAGACAGCGTCATTTCCTCATCTCCTTTCCTCTTCCTCATCTCCTTTCCTTCATGAGCTGATTTGATTGTACTGAATAGGTTACATAGGTTTGTTTACACAGTTAGAATGGGCAAATGTGAAATAGCACCTCATGTCCTATTGCACTACATAGCATTGGGTATTATTTCTGACACAGCCCTAGTTTATAAACTATTAGAAGTCATGGAGGAGACTAGGGGAGGATATTAGGAAGGAGATTAAGGAAATTAAGCTTTGTAAAAGTATTGGGACACTGTCAGACAGAAAAACACCATCTCACATACTGTGCGTCCTTTATACAAAACTTGAGCTGGAAGAGTATTTAATAAAAGGCTTTTTACAATAGCATTATATTTGTAATTTTATAGAGCTGGTCATTGTACATTTATCAATAATACATGTTTGTGATATATATTTTTGTATCTATATTTAATAATAATTGTTTCAGATTCTATTGCATTGGCATTAAAAAGCTTATATGATGGGTTTTAGGTTTGTCACTCATTGACTGGAGTTAAGATGTTTTGATGCTTTTAAAGAATGTGAACCAAAATGTGGATTAACTCTAAAAAACTGTATTTAATACAGCTAATGTCTATTGTCTATAAGAGATAATATTAAAGTTAAATATTATTCTTTTAAAACATGTCTCTTCTCTTTTTTTCCTGCATACATTATTGGCCTCCCGTATAACATCAAAGCTAGCGAAGTTAATTGTTAATAACTATAATCTGGATCAGTGTTGTAGTACTCCAGACCCTGCTAGTTTTCAGTTCAGTTGTATTATACTACAGTATATCAAAATACAAACAGCTGTAACAAACTCAAACAATGACAGGTAGAATTGCTCAGAATTGTATTTTTTTGTATTTATTTAAACAGGAAGGATATTACAATTCATTCAAACACATAGGGAGTAGTGAGCAGAGCCCACGTCCCAGCCTGGTCTCAAAGTCTAGACGTAACACAGTAAATGTACAGTTGAAGTGTGAAGTTTACATACACCTTAGCCAAATACATTTAAACTCAGTTTTTCACAATTTCTGACATTTCATCCTAGTAAAAATTCCCTGTCTTCTGTCAATTAGGATCACCACTTTATTTTAGAATGTGAAATGTCAGAATAATAGTAGAGAGAATGATTTATTTCAGCTTTTATTTCTGTCATCACATTCCCAGTGGGTCAGAAGTTTACATACACTCAATTAGTATTTGGTAACATTGCCTTTAAATTGTTTAACTTGGGTCAAATGTTGCGTGTAACCTTCCACAAGCTTCCCATAATACGTTGGGTGAATTTTGGCCCATTACTCCTGACAGAGCTGGTGTAACTGAGTCAGGATTTTAGGCCTCCTTGCTCGCACACGCTTTTTCAGTTCTGCCCACAAATTTTCTATAGGATTGAGGTCAGCGTTTCTGATGGCCACTCCAAGACCATGACTTTGTTGTCCTTAAGCCATTTTGCCACAACTTTGGAAGTATGCTTGGAGTCATTATCCATTTGGTAGACCCATTTTGCGACCAAGCTTTAACTTCCTGACTGATGTCTTGAGATGTTGCTTCAATATATTCACATAATTTTCCTACCTCATGATGCCATTTATTTTGTGAAGTGCACCAGTCCCTCCTGCAGCAAAGCACCCATACAACATGAAGCTGCCACCCCCGTGCTTCACGGTTAGGATGGTGCTCTTCTGCTTGCAAGCCTCCCCCTTTTTCCTCCTAACATAACAATGGTCATTATGGCCAAACAGTTCTATTTTTGTTTCATCAGACCAGAGGGCATTTCTCCAAAAAGTATGATCTTTGTCCCCATGTGCAGAAGCAAACCGTAGTCTGGCTTTTTTATGGCGTTTTTTCAAGCAGTGGCTTCTTCCTTGCTGAGCGGCCTTTCAGGTTGTGTCATGCGGTGGGTGTAGCTGGTGTAATCAAGTCAGGCGCAGGAGAGCAGAGATGAGTGGACTAAGCACTTTACTTAGGCAACGCCAAATTACAGAACGCAACCGCGTCACAAAACAAATACCCAAAAACCAAGTAAGGCAGCACAAAGTACAAAATAAACTGCACAATACCGGCTGCCACAAAGCACGGGTGAAAAACCAACAACCCGTTATGGGACTTGTTTTACTGTGGATATAGATACTTTTGTACCTGTTTCCTCCGGCATCTTCACAAGGTCCTTTGCTGTTGTTCTGGGATTGATTTGCACTTTTTGCACCATAGTAAGTTCATCTCTAGGAGACAGAACGTGTCTCCTTCCTGAGTGGTATGATGGCTGCGTGGTCCCATGGTGTTTATACTTGCATACTATTGTTTGTACAGATTAACATGGTACCTTCAGGCGTTTGGAAATTGCTCCCAAGGATGAACCAGACTTGTGGAAGTCTACAGGTTTTTGGTCTTGGCTGTTTTCTTTTGATTTTCCCATGATGTCAAGCAAAGAAGCACTGAGTTTAAAGGTAGGCCATGAAATACATCCACAGGTACACCTCCAATTGACTCAATGATGTCAATTAGCCTATCAGAACTTCTAAAGCCATTTTCCAGCTGTTTAAAGGCACTGTCAACTTAGTGTATGTAAACATCTGACCCACTGGAATTGTGATACAGTGAATTATAAGTGAAATAATCTGTAAACAATTGTTGGGGAAATTGCTTGTGTCATGCACAAAGTAGATGTCCTAACCGACTTGCCAAAACTATAGTTTGTTAACAAGAAATTTGTGGAGAGGTTGAAAAAACAAGTTTTAATGACTCCAACCTAAGTGTATGTAAACTTCCGACTTCAACTGTATATCTGGGACACTCAAATTAGAATGATATGTTATGTTTGGTATGGTTACAGAAGACAGATTGCTACTTGTGGCTGGGTGGGTGTATTACGTGACAGTCTAGCAAAGGGGTTAGGGTTGCTAGTTCAAATCTCATGATGGACAACTTTAGCATTTTAGCTGCTTTTCAACTATTTACAACTTTTTAGCTACTTTGCAATTACTTACAGTAGCATGTTAGCTAACCCTTCCCCCTGCCCTTAACCTTAACCCTTTGAGCTAACCCTTCCCATCTTCCCTAACCAACTAACCTTAGACCTAACCCCTAACCCCTAGCCTAGCTAACGTTAGCCTTAGCCACCTAGCCACCAACTAACTTTAGCACCAAACTAATTGGAATTCGTTTTGCAAATTCGAAACCTATTGTACATTTTGCAAATTAGTAACATATTGTATGTTTAAAGTTTAACCAACAATGTTTCACACATAAGTTATTTTCAAAAAGATAGCTAACAACAGCAAGCAAGCTGCAATAAAAAATACTGGTCTACTCACCAGATTTAGATAATTTTAAACTAAACTTCTTGTTCAAAGTTAATCTTGAAAAGTGTTAAGCTAACAAATTAGCAATAACATCCTCTTCGATAAGACCTGTTGCAGCCGCTGCAAACTAGCCTACAACAAAACCTAGCTAACTAGACCGTGGGAAAAATCCTGCTCGCTATTGCGCAGTGAGCTGATGGCCTTCAAGAAGACAGAAGTTTCTATACGTTATTGAAAAGATTTGTGCATCCATTACAAATCAAAACGTGATTGGTTGATTCCACCTTCAGTCCAAAATGATGCCTTTATCTAGCTTCTGAAGGCCTAGCCAATGGCTAATTTAGCTAGCTAGATTTATCTCCCCAGAGACCACCAACGAAAAATCCTGATTGGATATTTTTTTATCTTCAGTTTTAACCGTCTCTTCAAAAACTGAAGAGATTAAGTCAGAACATCAACAAAAAGAATAATATAATAATATTTAATATTATTATTATTTTATAAATCCTTAGCCATTTTCTCCTTAGCCATTAGGCCCTCATTGTTCCCCACTATGTTTGGGTTAGTAACAACTTGTAGAGTGGCTTTATTTGCACTCAGCATGCATTTCTTTCACCATTCTGAATGTAAAGAACCCATATGTCCATAGGAAATATGAACACAGAAATACTGGACATTTTGAACTCTCATTAAGGTGGCGATTTGACAAAATTACAATCATGGTCTTGAATTAGACTCACATTTTTCGTTTCTCAGTCTTGACTCGGACCCTCGTTCCACTCCCGGTCTCGGTCTTGAATTGGTCTCGCCCCCCTTACGGTCTTGGTCTTGAATCGATCTTGCTTTAGGTGATCTCGAACACAACACTGGTCTGGATACTAAAGCAGTTATTGAAAAACAACATGGAATAAGGGTCAAATGAATGTGAATTGCTACCGAACCCCAACAGGGCTAAATTAGGAGGGAGTTAGGGAAGAGAGATTGCTCTGTGGAAATTTTGAGTGACAGCTTGTCACTGGCCACCGCCGCAGCACTTCAGGACTGTCTCCCTCTTTGTCCCTGTCTCCATGACTTCTGTGACTGTCAGCCTCTGTGTCCCTGTCTCTATGACTTCTATGACTGTCCCCCTCTGTGTTCCTGTCTCTATGACTTCTATGACTGTCCCCCTTTGTGTCCCTGTCTCTATGACTTCTATGACTGTCCCCCTCTATGTCCCTGTCTCTGTGACCTGCTGTTGGTGTCTCTGCAGCCCTGTGTACAGCTCTGTGTACAGACCTGTGTACAGCTCTGTGTACAGCTCTGTGTACAGCTCTGTGTACAGCTCTGTGGGGCTGAGACAGACACACTGAAATAGACATTCCAAATCCCAGGGCTCTTGTGATCATTACTCAACTCATCAACAAATCTAGAGGTTATGAAACAGTAGGGTGGGTGGGTGGGTGGGTGCTCTGATGCTCAATGGCGGGGGAGGGGCAGGAGGTGTCTATTGGCATATCCTGGGCCTGATCTATCAGCTGATTGCTGAGGTCACAGGTCATTGGGAGAAGACTCCCCCAGCGGCTCCACAGTAACATTACAGCTAGTGATGATGGGTAGTTCGCCTCATTCTACTGCAATCTTTTTTGCTAATTTTGTTTTCAAATCTAAACTAAAGGATAAAAAAAGGCCACAATTATAGAGTTTGGAGACTCTCTGACTGCCATCTGCCTGTGGCATTAAAGCCGCCCGATATCTGCCTGTCAGTGTTACTGCAACCATGGACACAACACACGATTCCTTGGCTTCTAAAACAACCAACCATGTTGGCATCCCTGGGCACCTTTTTGGCAACGTCAGGGGGTATGGAATGGCGCTGCATGGGCTTGGCAGTTGGAAGGGGACCCAGCCTCCAGCTCCCAGAGAGCTGCCAGCCACAGCCAGGCCCACTGGGCTGGAAGTGTGGGAAAGACAAGCGACATGGACCAGGCAAGGTTTAGAGGGCAGGGGGGTAGAGGGCAGAGGTAGCCCTCTATCCCCCTGCCCTTTACTCTCCTGCCCTCTACCCTCTACCCTCTACCCTCTACCCCCTGCCCTCTACCCTCTACCCCCTGCCCTCTAGCCCCTACCCTCTAGCCCCTGCCCTCTACCCTCTAACCCCTGCCCTCTACTACCTGCCCTTTACCCCCCTGCCCTTTACCCCCTGCCCTTTACCCTCCTGCCCTCTACCCCCTGCCCTCTACCCCCTGCCCTCTAGCCCCTGCCCTCTAGCCCCTGCCCTATACCCCCTGCCCTCTAGCCCCTGCCCTCTAGCCCCTCCCCTCTACCCCCTGCCCTCAACCCACTGCCCTCTAGCCCCTCCCTTCTAGCCCCTGCCCTCTACACTCTACCCCCTGCCCTCAACCCACTGCCCTTTAGCCCCTGCCCTCTAACCCTTGCCCTCTACCCCCTGCCCTCTAACCCCTGCCCTTTACCCCCTGCCCTCTAGCCCCTGCCCTCTACTCCCTGCCCTCTAGTCCCTACCCTCTACTCCCTGCCCTCTACCCCTTTCCTCCCAATTTGAATACCACCTCAACAGATCCACAGATGATGCAATCTGTTTTGCACTCCACACTGCCCTTTCACACCTGGACAAAAGGAACACCTAAGTGAGAAAGCTGTTCATTGATTACAGCTCAGCGTTCAACACCATAGTACCCTCAAAGCTCATCACTAAGTTAAGGACCATGGGACTAAACACCTCCCTCTGCAACTGGATCTAGGACTTCCTGACGGGCCGCCCCCAGATGGTAAGGGAAGGTAACAACACATCCGCCATGCGGATCCTCAACACAGGGGCCCCTCAGGGGTGCATGCTCAGTCCCCTCCTGTACTCCCTGTTCACTCATGACTGCACGACTCCAACACCATCGTTAAGTTTGTCAGTGACACCGCAGTGGTCGGCCTGATCACCGACAATGACGAGACAGCCTATAGGGAGGAGGTCAGAGACCTGACCGTGTGGTGCAAGGACAACAACCTCTCCCTCATCGTGATCAAGACAAAGGAGATGATTGTGGACTACAGGAAAAAGAGGACCGAGCACACCCCAATTCTCAATGATGGGGCTGTAGTGGAGCAGGTTGAGAGCTTCAAGTTCCTTGGCGTCCACATCACCAACAAACTAACATGTTCCAAGCACGCCAAGACAGTCGGGAAGAGGGCACAAAAAAACCTGTTCCCCCTCAGGAGACTGAAAAGATTTGTCATGGTTCCTCAGATCCCCAAAAGGTTATACAGCTGCACAATCGAGAGCATCCTGATTGGTTGCATCACTGCCTGGTATGGCAGCTGCTCGGCCTCCGACTGCAAGGCAATACAGAGGGTAGTGCGTACGGCCCAGTACATCACTGGGGCCAAACTTCCTGCCATCCAGGACCTCTATACCAGGCAGTGTCAGAGGAAGGCCCTTAATATTGTCAAAGACACCAGCCACCCTAGTCATAGACTGTTCTCTCTGCTACCGCACGGCAAGCAGTACTGGAGCAACAAGCCATAAGACTCCTGACCATCTAATCAAATGGTTACCCAGACTATTTGTATTTTTATTATCTATGCCTGGTCACTTTAATAACTCTACCTACATGTACCTAGTCACTTTAATAACTCTACCTACATGTACATATTACCTCAATTACCTCGACTAACCGGTGCCTGTAGGCCAGTGCAGTCAGTTTTAAATACAGTTCTCTATAGGCCAGGGCAGTCAGTTTTAAATACAGTTCTCTATAGGCCAGGGCAGTCAGTTTTAAATACAGTTATCTATGGCCCCAGGGCAGTCAGATTTAAATACAGTTCTCTATGGGCCAGGGCAGTCAGTTTTAAATACAGTTCTCTGTATGCCAGGGCATTCAGTTTTAAATACAGTTCTCTATGGGCTAGGGCAGTCAGATTTAAATACAGTTCTCTATGGGCCAGGGCAGTCCGTTTTAAATACAGTTATCTATAGGCCAGGGCAGTCAGTTTTAAATACAGTTATCTATGGGCCAGGGCAGTCAGTTTTAAATACAGTTCTCTATGGGCCAGGGCAGTCAGTTTTAAATACAGTTGTCTATGGGCCAGGGCAGTCAGTTTTAAATACAGTTCTCTATGGGCCAGGGCAGTCCGTTTTACATACAGTTATCTATGGGACCTATGACCTAACAAAATAACCCTGTGACTTTCATGACTCACTCTGCAATAAAGAAAATATGATGCTATTTTTGGCCTGAAATGTACAAATATTCACCTCACATTTGTCTACGTATGGATCTTAGTCAGCTTAGGAAGAGATGGAGAATACTCCCATGATGGGAACCCATTATACACCTACGTCTCCAAAAGTATTTCACACAACCCCAAGACTCCCATGACATCACACACACAGACACACACAAACACACACAGTCCAGCATATGTCACAGCGAGGTCAAAATGTGTGTGTGTGTGGGCACTGACACAGCCTAGAATGTATTGCTGTGTGTGTACAGTATCTTCAGCTGAATGGAGGGTGCTAGATGGGATTCTGAACACAGTCATTTTGGAAAAGACTCACATCACTTGAAACTGAGGTGGAAGGGAACATTCAAGTTTAGCAGGATTTTGTTGCAACTCATTGGGAGAGTATGAGAGAAACCCATGACGCCCATCACATCACAGTCACATGGTGTTGTTGCAACTCATTGAGAGAGTATGAGAGAAACCCACAACGCCCATCACAACACGTAGCATGGTCTTGCAATTACTTAGCCCTCTTGAGAGATGTCACACCTGGCCGAAGCGTTGGCCTGGGGTGCTGATGTCACTGTGATGCAATGTGGAGGAAACTGATGTCACAGGGCTTGACCGAAACCATTGGTTCTACTGATCGTGCTGGACGTAGCTGTCTCGTCTGTCTTACCGCTACACTGACTCAACTCAACACAGTAAACTTAGGAATAAGCTACCAACGTTCCATCTTCATGGCTTAGACCTGACGAAGGACTTGTCCTAGTTATCTCCCTACTGAGGGATAGGCTGCACACACAATATACATTGTCTATTACAAAGTTTTTCCCGAAACGTTATTATATTCTCAGTGGTTAGTGTGGATGCTGGAACGGAGCTTGTGAGGCAGAGATAATATTAGGTTGACCTGAGAGTGACCTGGAACACATGACAAACCACCCGACCGGACATATGAGGCAAATCTCAAGGGGAAATTTTGCAATAGATCCAACCACACACATACATACACACACACACACACACAACACACTCACACACAGACACACACAACACACACAGACACAGTTTGACTTGCAAAATATGTTTTTAACCACCACGATTCTTTCCTGGTTAAATAAAATGAATACATTAATATCTAGCATTCATTAGCAACCATACACACATGGACCTATACAGTCAATGTTTCAGATTAGCCTTCATCATGTTAAAGTGTCTTAAAGTGTTGTGCCCTAGAGCAGGTGTAACAAGTTATGTTTGCAAAAAGGTACATTTCCTTTGCAGAAAAAAAAACTAAAGCCTAATTTCAGACACAAACAGCTGATGTATATCAACCTGATTTACTGTAAAGATAGTTCTCTCTCGCCAATAATGATACATTTTTTATTTATTTTATTTTTTATTTCACCTTTATTTAACCAGGTAGGCCAGTTGAGAACAAGTTCTCATTTACAACTGCGACCTGGCCAAGATAAACCAAAGCAGTGCGACAAAAACAACAACACAGAGTTACATGGGATAAACAAACACACAGTCAATAACACAATTAAAAAATCTGTATACAGTGTGTGCAAATGTAGTAAGATTAGGGAGGTAAGGCAATAAATAGGCCATAGTGGCGAAATAATTACAATTTAGCATTAACACTGGAGTGACAGATGTGCAGATGATGATGTGCAAGTACAGATACTGGGGAGCAAAAGGTAAAAAATAAATAACAATATGGGGATGAGGTAGATGGATGGGCTATTTACAGATAGGCTGTGTACAGGTGCAGTGATCGGTAACCTGCTCTGACAGCTGATGCTTAAAGTTAGTGAGGGAGATATATAGATTTTTGTAATTTGTTCCAGTCATTGGCAGCAGAGAACTGGAAGGAAATGCGGCCAAAGGAGGAGTTGGCTTTGGGGATGACCAGTGAAATATACCTGCTGGAGCGCGTGCTACGGGTGGGTGTTGCTATGGTGACCAGTGAGCTGAGATAAGGCGGAGCTTTACCTAGCAAAGACTTATAGATGACCTGGAGCCAGTGGGTTTGGCAACGAGAGCATACAGGTCGCAGTGGTAGGTAGTAGATGGGGCCTTGGTGACAAAACGGATGGCATTGTGATAGACTACATCTAATTAGCTGAGTAGAGTGATGGAGGCTATATTGTAAATTACATCGCCGAAGTCAATGATGGGTAGGATAGTCAGTTTTACGAAGGTATGTTTAGCAGCATGAGTGAAGGAGGCTTTGTTGCGAAATAGGAAGCCGATTCTAGATTTCATTTTGGAGTGGAGATGCTTAATGTGAGTCTGGAAGGAGAGTTTACAGTCTAACCAGACACCTAGGTATTTGTAGTTGTCCAAATATTCTAAGTCAGAACCGTCCAGAGTATTGATGCTAGTCGGGCAGGCGGGTGCGGGCATCGATCAGTTGAAGAGCATTCATTTAGTTTTACTAGCATTTAAAGTAAGAGCAGTTGGAGGCCACAGAAGGAGTGTTGTATGGCATTGAAGCTCATCTGGAGGTTTGTTAACACAGTGTCCAAAGAAGGGCCAGAAGTATACAGAATGGTGTTGTCAGCGTAGAGGTGGATCAGAGAATCACCAGCAGCAAGAGTAATATCATTGATATATACAGAGAAAAGAGTCGGCCCGAGAATTGAACCCTGTGGCACCCCCATAGAGACTGCCAGAGGTCAGGACAACCGGCCCTCCAATTTGACACACTGAACTCTATCTGAGAATTAGTTGGTGAAGCAGGCGAGGCAGTCATTTGAGAAACCAAGGCTGTTGAGTCTGCCGATAAGAATGCAGTGATTGACAGAGTCAAAAGCCTTGGCCAGGTCGATGAAGACGGCTGCACAGTACTGTCTTTTGTTGATGGCAGTTCTGATATCGTTTAGGACCTTGAGCGTGGCTGAGGTGCACCCATGACCAGCTCTGAAACCAGATTGCATAGAGGAGAAGGTATGGTGGGATTCGAAATGGTCAGTGATCTGTTTGTTAACTTGGTTTTCGAAGACTTTAGAAAGGCAGGGCAGGATGGATATAGGTCTATAATAGTTTGGGTCTAGAGTGTCTCCCCCTTTGAAGAGGGAGATGACCGAGGAAGCTTTCCAATCTTTAGGGATCTCAGATGATATGAAAGAGAGGTTGAACAAGCTAGTAATAGGGGTTGCAACAATTGCGGCGGATAATTTTAGAAAAAGAGGGTCCAGATTGTCTAGACTAGCTGATTTTTACGGGTCCACATTTTGCAGCTCTTTCAGAACATCAGCTATCTGGATTTGGGTGAAGGAGAAGCGGGGGCTTGGAAAAGTTGCTGCGGGGGTGCAGAGATGTTGGTGGGGGTAGGGGTAACCAGGTGGAAAGCATGGCCAGCCATAGAAAAATGCTTATTGAAATTCTCGATTATCGTGGATTTATTGGTGGTGACAGTGTTTCCTAGCCTCAGTGCAGTGGGCAGCTAAGAGGAGCTGCTCTAATTATTCATGGACTTTACAGTGTCCCAAAACTTTTGGGAATTTGTTCTACAGGATGCAAATTTGTGTTTGAAAAAGCTAGCCTTTGCTTTCCTAACTGACTGTGTATATTCGTTTCAAACTTCGCTGAAAAGTTGCATATCGCGGGGGGCTATTTGATGCTAATGCAGTACGCCACAGGATGTTTTTTGTGCTGGTCAAGGGCAGTCAAGTCTGGAGTGAACCAAGGGCTGTATCTGTTCTTAGTTCTAAATATTTTGAATGGGGCATGCTTATTTAAGGTGGTGAGGATATACAGTGTGATGTAGATATACAGTGTGATGTGAAATGACTGTGGAATTACTGTAAAGGCAAATACAGAATATCTCTAGGGGCATTAATCAGCGTTAACCGGCGTTAATAACAAGCATTGGCCCACATCCACATAGTAGATGTTTTGGCGGTGTTGGAGGTGTAACAGCAGTACGAGCTGACAAATCGGTGAGCGGCTTCTCTTGTCTGTCACAAACCACTCCCTTCTCTACTATCCCTACCACGTTAGAAGTTCATGCCTATCAGTCTAATTTGAGTGTTTGAACTAGTAACTCGGCTACATGGGATTTGTTGGATTATAGTCAGGTGTGGTTTTTCATTGCATCCAATGGAATTGTACGCGATAACGTAACAAGCCACTTGTGGATTTGACAGCTCTAAAGTAGTTTCACCTCCGACTTCGCCCAAAAAAACGCTATGCGGATGATAGAATCTAGCCCTAGATCTACATTAGTGAACAAAATATTTCAGACATATTCACCATTATTATAAAGAACACCGATTGAAAGATAATTCTCAAGACATGTCTGACTCTAATTTATGGTGGTACCTGTGTGTGTGTGTATGTGTGTGTGTGTGTGTGTGTGTGTGTGTGTGTGTGTGTGTGCGCGTGCGTGTGTGTGTGCACTTGCGTGTGTGGTATGGAATTCTTCCCTAAGGCACACAGCTTAGGCACAGTGATGGGGCTTCCAGACCTCAGTTCCTCCATTCAGCTCTACCATTGTGGTTGTATTGCCCCTCCCCCACCCCTCCGACCTCTCCTGACCCCCCAGTAACACCGATGAACTCCCACCCCCACCGGCTGGCCAGCTTAAGGGGGACAGGGCTTAGCCAAAGGATCAGAATAGTTTCACAGCCAAATATATGGCAGTAGTTTATTCTCCCTATCCATAATCATACGGTATGTGCAGCTTCTCAGAGAGAAAGTCAGTTTGAAGACTGTAGACATCACATCAACATCCCACTAAATGGTTCTATGGTGCGATGACCACTCCTCTCTGGTTCCTCTCCAGGACTGTCTGGATTCCATCTGTTGTTTCTGTTGCCTTCTGTATGGAGGATGTCCATCTCTCCAACCATCAATCTCTTTCTTTTCCCTCCATCCCTCCATCTGGAGTTCCACAAACCCAGCCTATGGGAGTTACAATAGATAACAATAGTCTTTCAAGTGTGAAATTAGGCAGGTCAGTAGCTTAGGAAGAGTGAGGTCGAATTGTTTTAATGCATTGTTATAAGGATTCATTATTTACATTTGTTCTTTGGATGTGTTGTTTGGATGCATTGTTTGGATGTGTTATAGAAGCTAAACTCTGAAGGAAAGCGAAAGAAGGGATGCACAAGTGAATCTCGAGAACTGAGACAAGAGATTATCACCTTGAGCCGATGTATACCTGAGAGAGCCGGAGATATATATAAACGTAGTATAAATATATATATAGAGAGAGACTAATTTTAATTCACACAGGATTCACGGTATGTTGCCTGTAAAGATTGTTATGATTCCCTTTCAAACAGTCCCAAGACATTCAACTTTGACAACTTTGAACATTTTACACTCGCCTTAATTTGTAAATCATTACCTTGTAATGAATTAATTTTCCTGTCGTGGTGAACAGAAAGTTGACTACAGTTAATCTCAAAACATAGTCAGATATGTTTTGGTAATTTCATGAGCTGGCTAAATAGCTAGATAGCTCGCCAGATAGACAGCTAGATAGTTTTATACGGAAGGGACTTTTAAACATAACACTGCATTCATGACTACCTCAGTTGTCAGAAACACAAGTACAGGCTTTGTTACTGGCAATACTTTTCAGATATGAAAAAAAGGCGGTAAAAAGTATAAAGCAACGGTAAGGTTGGTGTGTTTTGGTCTTGGTATGAATAGTATAGTTAAGAGAGACAGAAAGAGGCATGTTGAATTAGCACCGTTCTCCGACACCCAGCAGGTGATCGCTAACACACCACGGTCAACTACTGCTTTTAAACGTTCGTCGACACAGTGTGTTTTACAGTGGCTAGCAAAAGTATTGACCCCCTTTGGCATTTTTCCAATTTTGTTGCCTTACAGCTTGGAATTAAAATAGATTTTTGGGGGGTTTGTATCATTTGATTTACACAACATACCTACCACTTTGAAGATGCAAAATATTTTTATTGTGGAACAAACTAGAAATAAGACTAAAAAACAGAAAACTTATGCGTGCATAACTATTCACTCCCCCCAAAGTCAATACTTTGTAAAGCCACCTTTTGCAGCAAATACAGCTGCAAGTCTCTTGAAGTAAGTCTCTATAAGCTTGGCACATCTAGCCACTGGGATTTTTGCCCATTCTTCAAGGCAAAACTGCTCCAGCTCCTTCAAGTTGGATGGGTTCTACTTGTGTACAGCAATCTTTAAGTCATACCACAGATTCTCAATTGGATTGAGGTCTGGGCTTTGACTAGTCCATTCCAAGACATTTAAATGTTTCCCCTTAAACCACTCAAGTGTTGCTTTAGCAGTATGCTTAGGGTCATTGTCTTGCTCGAAGGTGAACCTCTGTCCCAGTCTCAAATCTCTGGAAGACTGAAACAGGTTTCCCTCAAGAGTTTCCCTGTATTTAGCGCCATCCATCATTCCTTTAATTCTGACCAGTTTCCCAGTCCCTGCCGATGAAAAACATCTCCACAGCATGATGCTGCCACCACCATGCTTCACTATGGGGATGGTGTTTCTCGGGGTGATGAGAGGTGTTGGGTTTGTGCCAGACAAAGCGTTTTCCTTTATGTCCAAAAAGCTACATTTTTGTCTCATCTGACCAGAGTACCTTCTTCCATATGTTTGGGGAGTCTCCCACATGCCTTTTGGCGATGATCAAACGTGTTTGCTTATTTTGTTCTTTAAGCAATGGCTTTTTTTCTGGCCACTATTCCGTAAAGCCCAGCTCTGTGGAGTGTACGGTTTAAAGTGGTTCTATGGACAGATACTCCAATCTCCGCTGTGGAGCTTTGGTGGGCTGCCCTCTCTCTTATTTAGGGGCTTCATAGCAAAGGGGGTGAATACATAAGCACCACTTTTCCGTTATTTTTTTCATTTCACTTCACGAGTTTGGACTATTTTGCGTATGTCCATTACATTAAATCCAAATAAAAATCCATTTAAATTACTGGTTATAATGCATCAAAATAGGACAAATGCCAAGAGGGATGAATACTTTTGCAAGGCACTCTATATTTTACATCAGTGACCAGAGTCTGTGACATGAAGGGAGTCTTAGTTTACTTCTTGGGTATAGTGGTCCATAGGCCTTTCTGCCTGTCTGTCTGCCTGAGAAACAGAAGCTGTCCTTTGCACATGCTTTTTTTAAGTGTGTACATACCACCCAATCCTCAGCTCCCATGCAGCTCCACCCCTGATATGGCAGAACAGATAGCCTCTTTAACTATTGGTAAAATAACTCAAACACTGACAAGGGAGTGGTGGGAGAGAGTGTATTAGAGATTGAGAGAGAGAGAGAGAAAGGGAGAGAGAGAGAAAGGGAGAGAGAGAGAAAGGGAGAGAGAGAGAGATTGAGTAAGACAAATAGTGAAAGAGAGAGATGTGAAAAACAAGTTAAACCAAACTATTCCCACATTTATACCTTCCCAACAGAATGTTAAATATGTCGCCCTGGTAATTGAGTTAATAGTGATAATTGAGTGTAAAATTGCTGTTTAATCTCTTCAAGGGGAGATAAACGCGCTGTGATGTGAATGAGATGTGACAAATGTAGCTCGACTAATTCAACTAATAGCTTGGCTTCACTTCTGTCAAGTGTAGCTAAATTTTTTGTGCCTTGCAACTGAGAAATAAAATATTGTGTTAAAATGTGAATAAGGGCTCTGGTAGACTTCTTGTCACTTAGACTAGCATGTAAACTCGGAAACAAATTCTGATGAGTTTGTCATTTCCCGTCAATCTAAGAGCATATTTTAGGTTACTCATTACATTTCTCAAAGCACAGGGCACTAAATGTGCCCAAAATGTGCTCATGAATTGGAAGGTTAAAGAGATTATTTTGAACTACAGATTTTTAAATAGGACGTACAGCTACTTGGTCAGACAGAGGTAATCAGTGTTAATTATTAACTTCTAACAGATGTCCCGATACAGACAAGAAGGAAACAGCTTGTAGTCCCTTACCTCCCTCTTTCAATCTCTCCCTTTCTTTCAACTCCACACCCCTTCCTTTTCTCTCCCATCTTCCCTCCTCTCCCTCATTTTACATCTGTACCCCTCCTCTTCTGTCTATCTATCTATCTCTCCCACCCCCTCTATTTCTTTCTCACTCACTCACTCTCACTCTCCCACCCAGCCTCCCACCCCTCTGGCCAGGTTAGGGAGGTGGGGCTCCCTCCCTCCCCCACCCAGCCTCCCATCCCTCTGGCCAGATTAGGGAGGTGGGTCTCCCTCCCTCTCTTCCCCACCCAGCCACCCACCCTCTGGCCAGGTTAGGGAGTTGGTTCTCTCTCCCCCACCCAGCCATCCAGGTTAGAGTGGTGGGTCAGTAATTATTTACTTTTGCATAATTCCCCTTTCATTGTGTCCTTTCATTGAGTCCTTTCATTGAGTCCTTTCATTGAGTCCGTTCATTGAGTCCTGCTTCACGAGTGACTGGAATCTCTGTAACTCCTGGACCCTGGAGTCAGGGAAGGTCACTCAACGCTTTTGGTCACTCTCTTAGTGTTCACAGACTGGCCCAGTCCTGATCATTACTACCTGTAATGTAATACAAACACAGTGTCTGGCAACACCATGTACTGACTACTAATACCAACACTGTCTGGCAACACCATGTACTGACTACTAATACCAACACTGTCTGGCAACACCATGCACTGACTACTAATACCAACACTGCGTCTGGCAACAACATGTACTGACTATTAATATCAACACTGTTTGGCAACACCATGTACTGACTACTAATACCAACACTGTGTCTGGCAACACCATGCACTGACTACTAATACCAACACTGTCTGGCAACAACATGTACTGACTACTAATACCAACACTGTCTGGCAACACCATGTACTGACTACTAATACCAACACTGTGTCTGACAACACCATGTACTGACTACTATAATACCAACACAGTATGGCAACACCATGGACTACTAATACCAATACAGTGTCTGGCAACACCATGTACTGACTACTAATACCAACACTGTCTGGCAACACCATGTACTGACTACTAATACCAACACAGAGTCTGGCAACACCATGTACTGACTACTAATACCGACACTGTCTGGCAACACCATGTACTGACTACTAATACCAACACTGTCTGGCAACACCATGCACTGACTACTAATACCAACACTGTCTGGCAACACCATGCACTGACTACTAATACCAACACTGTCTGGTAACAACATGTACTGACTACTAATACCAACACTGTGTCTGGCAACACCATGTACTGACTACTAATACCAACACTGTGTCTGGCAACACCATGTACTGACTACTAATAACAACACAGTGTCTGGCAACACCATGTACTGACTACTAATAACAACACAGTGTCTGGCAACACCATGTACTGACTACTAATAACAACACAGTGTCTGGCAACACCATGTACTGACTACTAATACCAACACTGTCTGGCAACACCATGTACTGACTACTAATACCAACACTGTCTGGCAACACCATGTACTGACTACTAATACCAACACTGTCTGGCAACACCATGTACTGACTACTAATACCAACACTGTCTGGCAACACCATGTACTGACTACTAATACCAACACTGTCTGGCAACACCATGTACTGACTACTAATACCAACACTGTCTGGCAACACCATGTACTGACTACTAATACCAACACTGCGTCTGGCAACACCATGTACTGACTACTAATACCAACACTCGTCTGGCAACACCATGTACTGACTACTAATACCAACACTGTCTGGCAACACCATGTACTGACTACTAATACCAACACTGTCTGGCAACACCATGTACTGACTACTAATACCAACACTGTGTCTGACAACAGTAGAGCTGCAGGGTTGGTGTAATTTACCCTGTCTAAATGCTGCTCTAAACGCAGTCAGTGAAAACAGGCCAAGTGGTGTCTCTCTTTCAGGCAAAAGAGAGTGTTTAGAGGTCTTTGTCTGAAAGAGAGACACCACTTGGCCTGTTTTCACTGACTATGTGTTTGGGAAAACATCCCTTCACTCAACAACCATAAATCTGGACTAGTATGGACTTAGTTACGTAGGAAACACACACACACACACACACACACACACACACACACACACACACACACACACACACACACACACAAACACACACACACACACACACATACACACTGTGTGTGTGTGTGTGAGAGTGTGTGTGTGTTTCCAATGTAACCAGTAACAAAGTATTGCCAGTAACAAAGCCTGTTTCCAATGTAAGTTCATACTAGTCCATATTTATGGTTGTTGAGTGAAGGGATGTTTTCCCAAACATAAATTAATTGTGATCGAGACAGACAGGCACTCCTCAGGGACTTTGTTCCAGACTCAGCTATAAGTTCATTAACTCCATCCAGCCACAGAGATAATAATGACCCTATAACCTGCTACGGTAACCTGCTACTGTAACCATCTACTGTAACCAGCCAATATAACCAGAAACTGTAACCTGCTACTGTAACCATCTACTGTAACCATCTACTGTAACCAGCCACTTTAACCAGACACTGTAACCATCTACTGTAACCAGACACTGTAACCAGCCACTATAACCAGAAACTGTAACCTGCTACTGTAACCATCTACTGTAACCAACCACTGTAACCAGCCACTATAACCAGAAACTGTAACCTGCTACTGTAACCATCTACTGTAACCAACCACTGTAACCAGCCACTATAACCAGAAACTGTAACCTGCTACTGTAACCATTTACTGTAACCATCTACTGTAACCAGACACTGTAACCAGACACTTTAACCAGCCACTATAACCAGAAACTGTAACCTGCTACTGTAACCAGCCACTGTAACCAGACACTGCACCTAGACACTGCAACAAGCTACTGTAACCAGCCACTGTAACTAGACACTGTAACCTGCTACTGTAACTGGCCACTGTAACCAGACACTGTAACCTGCTACTGTAACCAGCCACTATAACCAGACACTGTAACAAGACACTCTAACAAGCTAATGTAACCAGCCACTGTAACCAGACACTGTAACCAGACACTCTAACAAGCTACTGTAACCAGCCACTGTAACCGGCCACTGTAACCAGCCACTGTAACTAGACACTCTAACAAGCTACTGTAACCAGCCACTGTAAGCAGCTACTGTAACGAGCTACTGTAACCAGACACTACACCTAGACACTGCAACAAGCTACTGTAACCAGCCACTCTAACCGGCCACTGTAACCGGCCACTGTAACCGGCCACTGTAACCAGCCACTGTAACTAGACACTCTAACAAGCTACTGTAACCAGCCACTGTAAGCAGCTACTGTAACGAGCTACTGTAACCAGACACTACACCTAGACACTGCAACAAGCTACTGTAACCAGCCACTGTAACCGGCCACTGTAACCGGCCACTGTAACCAGCCACTGTAACTAGACACTCTAACAAGCTACTGTAACCAGCCACTGTAAGCAGCTACTGTAACGAGCCACTGTAACCAGACACTGCACCTAGACACTGCAACAAGCTACTGTAACCAGCCACTGTAACCGGCCACTGTAACCGGCCACTGTAACCAGCCACTGTAACTAGACACTCTAACAAGCTACTGTAACCAGCCACTGTAAGCAGCTTCTGTAACCAGACACTCTAACAAGCTACTGTAACCAGCCACTGTAACCGGCCACTGTAACCAGACACTGTACCAAGACATACTGTACAGGAATGACTCAACTATGGGAAGACACATGCATGCACACATACACACATAAACACATAAACACATAAACACACACACATAAACACACAAACACGCACACACAAACACACACACACGCACACAAACACACACACACACACTCACAGACACACTGATTGGTTGGATTAAAGGTCTACCGTGTATTTTCATGGACTATTAGCATGCAAAATATTCTACTCAACTGTGATTAAAGGAGAGGAAACCATGTGGCTACTGTAGATATATAATTATAGGCAGAACCATTTCCAGTGAGGAAAGGAAAAACGTCTTCCCTTGTTTTCCAAAACAGCTTCAGTTCGGCTTCAAGTCTCAAGTGTACTTCCTGGTCGCATGTGTGTGAAAGTTCACGACACAAAAACACAGAGACACAACCACACAAACACACACGTACACGCACACGCACACAATCACTCCACATGTTCCAGTCCTGTGGTGTTTCTCTGGGAGACAGTGTTTGGAGTAATGTGAAGAGTGGGTGTGAACCTCTTATTGATGGATAGATATAGAGACAGACATTCCTATTATAGACAAACACACACCAGTGCAACGCTCAGCTCCTCACTAACCCTGTTACTCCATCAGTCATGTAAACACAGCAACCTCTTTAACTCTCCCTAAATTACCTGAATTATCTCTCTCTCTCTCTCTCTTGGTTGGCTAAGGTACATCTCTCTCAATTCAATTCAATTCAACTCAAGGGGCTTTATTGGCATGGGAAACATATGTTGACATTGCCAAAGAAAGTGAAGTAGATAATATACAAAAGTGAAATAAACAATAACAATGAACAGTAAACATTACACTGACAGAAGTTCCAAAAGAATAAAGACCTTACAAGTTTCAAATGATCTATATATACAGTGTTGTAACGATGTACAAATGGTTAAAGTATGAAAGTGAAAAGGACTAAGCATAAATATGGGTTGTATTTACAATGGTGTTTGTTCTTCACTTGTTGACCTTTCTTGTGGCAACAGGTCACACATCTTGCTACTGTGGTATTTCCCCCAGTAGATATGGGAGTTTATCAAAATTGGGTATGTTTTCGAATTTTTTGTGGATCTGTGTAATCTGAGGGAAATATGTGTCTCTAATATGGTCATACATTGGGCAGGAGGTTAGGAAGTGCAGCTCTGTTTCCACGTCATTTTGTGGGCAGTGTGCACATAGCCTTTCTTCTCTTGAGAGCCAGGTCTGCCTACGGCGGACTTTCTCAATAGCAAGGCTATGCTCACTGATTCTGTACGAAGTCAAAGCTTTACCAAAGTTTGGGTCAGTAACAGTGGTCAGGTATTTTTCCACTGTGTACTCTCTATTTAGGGCCAAATATAATTCTAGTTTGCTCAGTTTTTTTGTTACTTCTTTCCAATGTGTCAAGTAATTATCTTTTTGTTTTCTCATGATTTGGTTGGGCCTAATTATGTTGCTGTCCTGGGGCTCTGTGGGGTGTGTTTGTGATTGTGAACAGAGCCCCAGGACCAGCTTGCTTAGGGGACTCTTCTCCAGGTTAATCTCTCTGTAGGTGATGACTTTGTTATGGAAGGTTTGGTGTTCTACGATGTACACAAGAGGTTATTTTTGCAGAATTCTGCATAAAGAGTCTCAATTTTATGTTTGTTCCATTTTGTACATCTCTCTCACTCTCTCTGGGTTGGCTAAGGTACATCTCTCTCTCTTGGTTGGCTAAGGTACATATCTCTCACTCTCTCTGGGTTGGCTAAGGTACATCTCTCTCTCTCTCTCTCTCTTGTTTGGCTAATGTACATCTCTCTCTCTTGGTTGGCTAAGAAACATCCCTCTCTCTCTATGGGTTAGCATAAGGTACATCTCTCTTTCTTTCTCTCTCTCTCTGGGTTGGCTAAGGTACATCTCTCTCTCTCTCTGGGTTGGCTAAGGTACATCTCTCTCTCACTCTCTCTGGGTTGGCTAAGGTACATCTCTCTCTCTCTCTCTCTCTGGGTTGGCTAAGGTACATCTCTCTCTCTCTCTCTCTCTCTCTCTCTCTCTCTCTCTGGGTTGGCTAAGGTACATCTCTCTCTCTCTCTCTCTGGGTTGGCTAAGGTACATATCTCTCTCTCTTAGTTGGCTAAGGTACATATCTCTCTCTCTCTCTCTCTCTCTCTCTCTCTCTCTCTCTCTCTCTCTCTCTCTCTCTCTCTCTCTCTCTCTCTTGGTTGGCGAAAGTACATCTCTCTCTCTCTGGGTTGGCTAAGGTACATCTCTCTCTGGGTTGGCTAAGGTACATCTCTCTCTCTCTCTCTCTCTCTCTCTCTCTCTCTCTCTCTCTCTCTCTCTCTCTCTCTCTTTGTTGGCTAAGGTGCATCTCTCTCTCTATCTCTGGGTTGGCTAAGATACATCTCTCTCTCTCTGGGATGGATGAGGCACATCTCTCTCTCTCTCTCTGGGTTGGCTAAGGTACATCTCTCTCTCTCTCTCTCTGGGTTGGCTAAGGTACATCTCTCTCTCTCTCTCTCTCTCTCTGGGTTGGCTAAGGTACATCTCTCTCTCTGGTTGGCTAAGGGTACATCTTGATATATTATAACGGGATAAACATGTTTATTTTATAAACACATATTTTATTTGTTCAGCTGTCTGGTTTCTAACAATATTGAACCAGTTAGAAAGCTATAGTGTTGACTATATTCCCTTGATGTTAATCCATGTATACAAGTAAAAGTAGCTTATGCATTATCACACCAGTGGAATGCATGCAGGGAGAACACTGACATCCATTATACAGCGCAATCAGCACTATCCTTGATTCAACCGCTGGAATACAGCTGGCTGTCCTGGATCTCAAGGCTGGCTGGGGAGAGATGTAGAGATATGTAGAGAGAGAGAGAGAGAGAGAGAGAGAGAGAGAGAGAGAGAGAGAGAGAGAGAGAGAGAGAGAGAGAGAGAGAATACAACTTTATTGTCCATCCAGGATGGAAGTTTTTTCTTTGTTATCACCTTCCATTAAAAGAATCACATCACACACACTCTCACACCATACACATTTAAACCAGTCAGTCATCATGTTGTATACTAACAACATAGAGGACATTGATACGTTCACTCAAAACTGACCGCTGTCCCAACTGCACTAGATAGATAAGTACATATACCGATTCAACTGACTTTGCATTTATTTGTCCAACAGCACAAGGAACGAATGAATGTTTGAACACGCTCTTCTTGGCCATGGGCATTCTGAAGCACCGGCCAGAGGGAAGCCTCTCAAACTTAGGGTGTAGAGGGTGGGAGGGGTCACCAACAACATCCAGTGCCTTCTTTTTGGTTGCCTTGATGAACAAAATGCTCAACTGTGCCTGTGGTCGACCAATTACTTTGCTGGCTGTGTTTACTATTCTGGTTTGCTTTTTCTCCTCACACTCAGATTACCAGACTGTCATATTGAACGTGAGGATGCTCTCCACCAGCTCAGATGACCAGACTGTCATATTGAACGTGAGGATGCTCTCCACCAGCTCAGATTACCAGACTGTCATATTGTACGTGAGGATGCTCTCCACCAGCTCAGATTACCAGACTGTCATATTGAACGTGAGGATGCTCTCCACCAGCTCAGATTACCAGACTGTCATATTGAACGTGAGGATGCTCTCCACCAGCTCAGATTACCAGACTGTCATATTGAACGTGAGGATGCTCTCCACCAGCTCAGATTACCAGACTGTCATATTGAACGTGAGGATGCTCTCCACCAGCTCAGATGACCAGACTGTCATATTGTACGTGAGGATGCTCTCCACCAGCTCAGATTACCAGACTGTCATATTGAACGTGAGGATGCTCTCCACCAGCTCAGATTACCAGACTGTCATATTGAACGTGAGGATGCTCTCCACCAGCTCAGATGACCAGACTGTCATATTGAACGTGAGGATGCTCTCCACCAGCTCAGATTACCAGACTGTCATATTGAACGTGAGGATGCTCTCCACCAAGCTGCTGTACACCCTCTCCAGAACACCCTGGCTGACCCCAAACCCCTTCAATTTCCTGAACAGGCGCTGGTTTGCTTTAAAAAAAATGCAGTCTGAATTCTCTGTAAAACTCAGCATGTTATCAATTTGTGTCCCTAGGTATTTACAACACTCAACCACCTCCACTGGTTGGTCAGTCAGGAAGAGTGGTTGGGATATTGGTAAGTTGTTGCCATTGATGATCAGCTCCTTTGTCTTTTCCACATTGATGTGGAGGGCACTTGACAGACACCATTCTTGAAGGTTATTGGTCTGTTTAAAATAGCTGTCCCCATCTGACATAGCATCTTAAAAAAAAGAGTCCTACCAGAGCCATGTCATCAGCATACATAAAAAGGCTCACATTGTTTCCTCTGATCTTCATCTTGTTAGTGTAGATAGAGAACAACAATGGTGAAAGGACACATCCCTGAGGCGCCCCTGTGTTCAGGGTCAGTTCATCAGAGAGGGCCCCATTCATGAGGACCCTCTGTGGGGGGTCAGTTAAAAAGTCCTTAATCCAACCTGCCTGTCCTCCACTGAGGTTCAGGTCCAGTAGTCATTTCAGCAGTAAGTGTATTTGCATTGTATTGAAATAAAATGTGATGCTATGATTTTGTATGATGAAGGTGACAAGTCACCATGTTCACCAAGGTCAGGGAGGAGAGAAAGAGGGAGGAGAGAAAGAGGGAGGAAAGAAAGAGGGAGTGAGGAGAGAAAGAGGGAGTGAGGAGAGAAAGGAGAAGGGGAAAAACTATTTGACTCTGTAGAGCGACACACTGTTACCTCTCTCATAGACGTGTCACCCTGTCTGTCCACACACACAGACAGTCTGACAGACATTTAACACACAACACCCAGTAGGGGAGTGGAGTGAGTGACAATGCACTCACTGACCACAGACCATATATCTACGGCACTAACAAAACAGGGTTCACACCAAGAAGAGTTACCCCATGTCAGTCACTGTCTGTAGCTATGACAACAGATGCATGTGTTCAAATGAGTTCTCCACCACTACATGATGAAAGAGTTAGTGAAATGACACACTATTCCATGTATAGTGCACTACTTCTGAGCAGAGTGCTTTGCAGAGCCCTAGGCTAAATGAGATATGGGTTACCATGCATTGCTGATGCGATGAGTGTGTTCCTATACATGTAGCTCAGTACTAACACAATGTTCAGTGGAGTGCGCGTACTAATGTAACACTGTGTTGATGTTGTTGAAGACTAATATAGAAATCATATATTTTGTCACTGAGAGTCTTGTCTATACCAATGATATGAACCCTGGATTGCTGATGCTGTGT
The DNA here is from genome assembly GCA_030435695.1 of Brachymystax lenok tsinlingensis. Taxonomy (NCBI): domain Eukaryota; kingdom Metazoa; phylum Chordata; class Actinopteri; order Salmoniformes; family Salmonidae; genus Brachymystax; species Brachymystax lenok. Next base: position 9,605,866 of record CM059781.1, on the reverse strand, counting down.
ATTGGCCATTGAGAGGCTTTGAAGCCACCTATCGTCCATATTGGCACACCCCTGGAGGAGCAGTCCTCCATAGGAATTAATGGTTAAGGTCAAAATTATATGTACACTACCGTTCAAAAGGCCAACAACACTGTATTTCTGATCAATTTTGTGTTATTTTTAATGGACAAAAAAAAAAATGTTTTTCTTTCAAAAACAAGGACATTTCTAAGTGCCCAAACTTTTGAACTGTAGTGTATTTAAGTACGTTTTTGTCCCTGGGACAGTAACATTAGTAATCTAAAAAATGTTTACTTATAGGAAAATGTTTTCATGTATTTTAATTTTTTTTATTGGAACGTTTAGCTTACATAATTAAGCAATAAGGCATGAGAACCCGGGGATTATCGTGTGATATGTATCGACTAAGGGTTGTTCTTAGGCCCGAGGTGAACCTGTTCTTAGACCCAAGGGCCTTGATTTTTTTAATGACTACCTCATCTTTGTACCCCACATATACAATTATCTGTAAGGTCCCTCAGTCGAACAGTGAATTTCAAACACAGATTCATCCACAGAGACCAGGGAGGTTTTCCAATTCCTTGCAAAGAAGGGAACCTATTGGTAGATGGGTAAAAAAAAAAAAACTTTGAGCATGGTGAAGTTATTAATTACACTTTAGATGGTGTATTAATACCCCCAGTCACTACAAATGTAATATTTTATTTATATTTTTAATCTTTAATTAACTAGGCAAGTCATTTAAGAACAAATTCTTATTTACAATGATGGCCTACACAAATAAATATAAATATTTTTTCTCCTTTATTTAAAAAGGCAAGTTAAGAACCAATTCTTATCTTCAATGACAGCCTAGGAACAGTAGGTTAACTGCCTTGTTCAGGGGCAGAACGTTCTTGTCAGCATGGGGAGTTGATCTTGTAACCTTTTGGTTACTATTTCAACACTCTAAACACTAGGCTACATGCGCCCCTAGGTTACCTTACCATAACAAGATACAGGCGTCCTTCCAACTCAATTGCCGGAGAGGATGGAAACCGCTCAGGGATTTCACCACAAGATTAATGATGACTTTACAATCAAATCAAAGCACATTTTATTGGTCGCATACACATGGTTAGCAAATGTTATTGCGAGTGTAGCGAAATGTTTATGCTTCTAGATCCGACAGTGCAGCAATATCTAACAGGTAATATCTAACAAATTCCACAACAAAACCTAATATCTCACAAATTCCACAGCAAAACCTAATACACACAATCTAGTAAAGGAATGGGATGAGAATATATAAGTATAAAATATATGGATGAGCAGTGACAGAGCGGCTAAGATGCAGTAGATAGTAAATAAAATATAGTGAAGGATACAGTATACAGTATATACATATGAGATGAGTAATGTGAGATACTTAAAGTGCGGTTCGGGTGGTTGTTGTCCTTGATTATCTTTTTTGCCTTCCTGTGACATCGGATGTTGTAGGTGTCCTGGAGGGCAGGTAGTTTGCCCCCGGTGATGAGTTGTGCAGACCGCGCCATCCTCTGGAGAGCCCTGCGGTTGTGGGCGGTGCAGTTTCTGTACCAGGCGGTGATACAGCCCGACAGGATGCTCTCAATTGTGCACCTGTAAACGTTTGTGAGGGTTTTCGGTGACAGATTAATGGTGACTTTAAAACAGTTACAGAGTTTAATGGCTGCGATAGGAGAAAAGTGAGGATGGATCAACAACATTGTAGGTACCACAAAACGAACCTAATTGACAGAGTGAAAAGAAGGAAGCCTGTACAGAATAAAAACATTCCAAAACATGCATCCTGTTTTCGACAAGGCACGAAAGTAATACTGCAAAAAATGTGGCAAAGCAAACTTTTTGTCCTGAACACAAAGTGTCATGTATGGGGTGAATCCAAAACAACACATTACTGAGTACCACTCCATATTTTCAAGAATAGTGGGAATACTTGGGAACAGATTTCTAAAATTAAAATCACTTGGAGTTGATTTCCTGGTGTTTTTACTGTCTATTATGTCCAACAATGATAAAAAAATATATACCTATTGTTTGGGGGGAAACTGGGGGGGAGGGGAAAAGAAAAGAAAATGTCAATTTACTTTAGGGTAATCCAATATTTTAACAGCGCACTGTATAACCGCCAACTTTCCTTTCCATTTCGCAAGAACCTGAAACCATAGATCTGTATATAATAATGAGATCATGTGTCCGCCCTAACAATGGGAGACTTGTCCCAAAGGCTGAAGACAGGCGACAAGCTAAGGTATATATTATGCCCATAGAAGCGCATTGTGCTTTTTCTGGACTGATTTTGATGAGAGTGAGCCCTCTAGCGTTGCCTTTTCTTCTCTGCTGAATCTACTGTATCTCACCGGAGAAAGCATCCAAGTGAGAGAAACAGCGCCCCACTATATGTAGCCCATGTATCTGATGCTGTCTGGACAGAAATAGTATGACATGCTGTACTCTTTTGGTTCAGACAGTATCAGATACATAGTCTACACATACTGAGACAGAGGGCGCTGTTTCAATCGCTTGGATGCTGAGATTGATGCGTCTTTCTGTCAGCTTACGTCTCGGTCCAAAAAAGTATCAATATTTCTATATTTTAGAGGGACGGGCAAGGAGCTATGGTAAGGCAGGCCCCCTAAGGCCCCCTGGGTATGAATACTTTCTGAAGGCACTGTAACTAGCTAGAAGAGATTCAATGATGATGAGAGACAAGAACTTCAATAAAGAAAGATTGAAATAATTATTTAATAAATATCCAATAGGCCAGCTGTCCATCACTAATGTAATTAAAAACACAGCATATTGTTTACATCTTGTTTACATTCTTTATTGTAACCACAATCAATCAATCAATAAAATTTATTTATGAAGCCCTTCTTACATCAGCTGATGTCACAAAGTGCTATACAGAAACCCAGCCAAAAAAAACACAAACATCAAGCAATGCAGTTGTAGAAGCACGGTGGCTAGGAAAAACTCTCTAGAAAGGCCAGAACCTAGGAAGAAATATAGAGAGGAACCAGGCTATGAGGGGTGGCCAGTCCTCTTCTGGCTGTGCCGAGTGGAGATTTTAACAGAACATGGCCAAGATGTTCAAATGTTCATAGATGACCAGCAGGGTCAGATAATAATAGTCACACCTCAGGAGTAGATGTCAGTTGGCTTTTCATAGCCGATTATTCAGAGTATCTCTACCGTTCCTGCTCGTCTCTAGAGAGTTGAAAACAGCAGGTCTGGGACAGGTAGCACGTCCGGTGAACTGGTCAAGGTTCCATAGCCGCAGGTAGAACAGTTGAAATTGGAGCAGCAGCACGACCAGGTGGACTGGGGACAGCATGGAGTCAACAGGCCAGGTAGTCCTGAGGCATGTTCCTAGGGCTCAGGTCCTCCAAGAGAGAGAAAGAAAGACAGAAAGAAAGAAAGAAAAAGAGAGAAAAAGTGAGAGAATTAGAGGGAGCATACTTAAATTCACACAGGACACCGGATAGGCAGGAGAAATATTCCAGATATAACAGACTGACCACAGCCCCCTGACTCATAAACTATTGCAACATAAATACTGAGACAGGAGGGGTCGGGAGACTCTGTGGCCCCGTCTGACGATATCCCCGGACAGGACCAAACAGGCAGGATATAACCCCACCCACTTTACCAAAGCACAGCCCCCACACCACTAGAGGGATATCTTCAACCACCAACTTACCATCCTGAGACAAGGCCGAGTATAGCCCACGAAGATCTCCCCCACGGCACAACCCAAGTGGGGGTTGTGTCGCCAATAATTTGTTTCTACCTTTCAAATTACTTTTAGAATTTGGGATTCATTTGATTAATATTATGGTGTTTCTATTCCAAGAAAAACTACAAACACACTGGGTTTTCATTAGGATGGAACGGAAAATTTGGTTCTGTACAATGTGACGGTCAGGAGTAGGCTACAGTACTGGGCTATTTAGCTAAAGAATCCCCGTGTCATGTGGGCATGTGGGAGAGGAGTAGGCTGTCCTTGTAAATAAGAATTTCTTCTCAAGCTCCGGCAGCAGAACTGACTGTTTTGGAGAGCCTGGCGTGCCCAAAGTAAAATGCCTTCCATTCAGGCTCAGAAAATGGGATATGCATATATTTAGTACCATTGGATAGGAAACACTCTGAATTTTCCAAAACTGTCATCCATTTGTCTGTGAGTCAATCAGAACGCATAGGGCAGGCAAAACCCTGAGGAATTTCTGTCCTGGAAAAAGTCATTTTGACACATTGCTCATTTTGGAACCCCTCCCTATTGAAAATGACTATATATAGGCATATGTTTGCAGTCCAGGAAGCTTCCTTGTGATGTCACTCAGCCTCTGGATGGTGTTTTCCTCCATTTTGGGTGAGTCATTCCAGAGAAAACAACGAAACCACGAGGACCCCTCATGGGGTCCTTTATGGGAACTCTTCACAATGCGCGTGCACGAGAAGTCACGGAGCGTCTGTTTTATCGTCGTTATTGATCAGTTTATATTCCGGATGATTTATAATAGTAAATATACGTAAGAGTGTTTTTAAGGCTACATTTAAAACTTTGTTTGATTGTTTTTGGACAAGTTTATAGGTATAATTTTAACGACTTAGCGCTGCTTCAACGGAGTAGTGGAAGCTGTCGTTTCTGATTATAACGCGCGGACCAAATGGAGGATTTATGGATAAAAGACGTTACTTTTTCTAACAAAAGAACCATGGATTGTCTTCGTTGGACACTTAGGATGACCTCAGCAGAAGTTCTTCAACAGGTAACTGATTTGTTTTCGCTGTGAAATGTGTTATGTGTGTGCCATGATGGCTAATCGATACATGGCTATTGGAAAATATGTGAGGTGATAGCCTCAAACAAATGAATGTGCTGCTTTCGCCGTAAAGCCTTTCTGAAATCTGACAACGCTGTGATATTGCCAAGAAACAGAGCTTTTGATGAGTATGGAACACTTGTATATTGGTGGATGTCTAATAATTCAAATATCGAAATTTGAATTTCGCGCTTTACCTTTTTACCTGGTAGTGACGGGATGAGCCCGCTAGGGACCCACTGGATACTGAGAAGTTAACTGACTTGCCTAGTTAAATAAAGATTACATTAAGAGCATAACATTTCTACACCATAATTGTAGTGTAACCAATACCCAAAATAAGATTCAGTCAAAATAAAAATCTCATTGATTTATCAAGACCAGTCCCCATGCTTGTCTCGGTGCTAAAATAGTTGTAGGCTATTGCTTCTAACTTCAACATGCTCTTTAAATAAATAAGACCTACACCACCTTTAACAGCACATTACTCAACACTAGTGAGACGCATGTCGCCTACGGTAGGCCTAAGGTATATCAAAAAATATGACGTGACTCCCGCAAATAATTACATATAGAGGATTGGAGGATTCTAAATTTAAACCAAAAGCCGCCTCATGAGTCTCCCGGTGGCGGCCGGCACGGGTATCTGTAGCAATGCATTTTGATGCTGTGACTTAGACAGCTGCACCACTGGGGAGGCCCCATCCACAAAGTATCAAAATACAGAGAGGTGTTGGTAAAGGTATATTGTGCTGCTAATAGCCCATAATGGGCTATTATAATACTGTACATGGTGTCCAGGTCAGGATAACCAAAACATGTCTTTATCAAAGACTATCAGAAAGAATGTTTGTACTTATTTTTTTTGATCCAAAGCCATGAATGAGTGAGTCACTCAGCTTTATGTAGGTGCCGCTATATGCCTGTGCCATCAACTTAATAATATATAACAATATTTTGGAGGTTATTTAGTTTTCAAAAAAACAAAAGTGAGCAATTGTAATCTGAATAAAGGCCAAAATAATATTTGTAAATGCCAAAACATGTATTTATGTTTTTAGAGGGAGAGAAATGCTGGGCCAATTGTGCGCCGCCCTATGGAACTCCCAATCGCGGTCGGATGTGACACATAATAGTGGATACAGCTGGAGAACTGCAAGGCAATTGTGCGCCATTCAGGAGCTGTGACCAATATGACCAATATATAGTCCTGCTAATAACAGGGTTAATAATATACATGTGAGAATATCCAAGGGGCTTTTATATCATTCTAAATTAATAACAATAATAATAATAATAACAATAATAATTGCTTTAATAATTTTGTTTTCAAAGAACGTAAAATGAGCGAGAAAAAGGCCATTCTTGAACATGGGGTGAGACATTACTAATTTGTAAATAAAGCCAGCTTGTTATTTAGAATTATTTATTCATGTTTTTAGAGGGAGAGAAACCAAAAACCTACAGTCATCTCATGGTTCTCTCAGTCAAGGCCAGCACAGGTATTGAACAACATAGCTAGCACTGCTATGCCGTGCCTTAGACCACTGCACCACTCAGGCGCTGTACAACATGACTGGTCAGGAGTGGGCTATACTACTACAGTAAGAGCAAAATAATCCTAACAAAATAAAATAATAAAAACCTTAGTGTAACAAAAGTTTTAGTAAGTAATACTGAAGTATTGCACAATTATCAGTTTCTATTTAGGTTTATGTCACCCATTCATTGTCAGTTAGAGACACAGTAGACCCAAAAGCATAGTTAGTGCTCTAACTCCCCCTTGCGCTGGTCTGGAGCAATGAAGTGGTGACGCAGGGTACCGTAACTAAACTACAATTTACCTCTAAGTACCGCAGCATAATCGCAAAACTTTTAGTGGAGCAACCACTGTAAATAGGCAAACAACTATTATGGTTGGCGAGTCTGAGCTAATAAAGCTTGTTGGTGATGTTAATAGTGATGTTTCTGTTGATGGCACACTAGTGGAAGAACTGTCCCTGAAGGTCTTGGCGCAGGTTGGTGACAGCCAGTGCTTGCCCCTTCTTTGCCAGGGAATGGGACGTCCCACTCACATTGTGGCTAGCTAAAATGCCAATAACTCTTGAGTCAGCTTTCACACCAATGGCCACTTACAGCCATGACTTCCCTTGCCTCCAGGACTGCATCTGATAACTTTTGCATTCTGAAGTTGTGTTGCAACTGGCTAGTCGTTAGTTATTTCTCATGTTTTGGCCCAGTCGTTAATTCTAATCATTCTATTCAATCGGCACTGCTATATCTCGGGACATGTTTTCGGAATCGGTTCAGCCACCGGGCTTCTCCATGCATCACACCGACAGAGATAGGAAAGGCGGGGGTGTATGCTTTATGATTAACAACTCATGGTGTAATCATAACAATATACAGGAACTCAAGTCCTTCTGCTCACCCGATCTAGAATTCCTTACAATCAAGTGCCGGCCATTTTACCTACCAAGAGAATTCTCGTCAGTTATGGTCACAGCTGTGTAAATTCCCCCTCAAGCAGACACCATAACAGCCATCAAGGAACTTCCCTGGACTATATGCAAACTGTAAACCAAACATCCTGATGTTGCATTTATTGTAGCTGGGGATTGTAATGCTGTTCAGACTTGAAGTTGATAAAACAACTATGATAGCTGAGGTTCATAGATAGGTTCTGAACTAATATTCCTACCAATGTTTTAGAGTCCATACAGAGATCGGCTACATACTGTAGCTAGCTACACATCCATAGGTATACAGTAATTTTTATCCTCCACTACACAATAAGCAAGTAAACAGTTAGCTAGCTATGTTACTTCAGCTGCATTGCACGGCAAGGCAAGCTTAGACATTGTACATTCAATTTGCAGTAAATGCTTTAGTTAGCTAGATTCTTTACATCAACTGTTTCCCCAGACTACAGCCTGGTTTGCTGGTTTTCTCAGGAGTCCCTAAAACATTAAACAACACTAATAACAATGTCATACTCATGTCATAACACTAGCTAGCTAGCGGGCTAATGTTAGCTAGTCAGCTAACTAGCAAAATAATGTTTTTTTTTTATAACAAAGACTTTATGACAAAAAAATATGCACAAACGTTTGTCATTTTTTTTGCTTTACTCGTTATGACATTATAATTACTTACATTTGCTCCCACCGTAATGTTTTGTCAGCCATCTTTGCTGAAGAAAGTCACCAGGTACGGGTGGCTCGCATCAAATTTGTCATTGGAACCACTCGATATGATTGGTCATATAAAAACCTTGGGACCCAAATGCATAATGAGTGCTCTAACTCCCCCCTGTGTTGGTCTGGAGCAATGAAGCCGTGACGCTGGGTACCTCGCAACTTTTAAAGAAGGAACCACTGTACGTCTCATGTCTGAGCTGTTGAATTGTCCCTGTACTGACATTTCGCTTGTTTGATTGCCTTGCGGAGGGAATAGCCACACAGTTTATATTCAGATATATTCCCTCCATCCGTCCAATGTTTCTGGGTAGGGTAGGTTTTAATAGTCACAGTGGGCACAACATCTCCAATGCACTTCTTTATAAACGCACTCTCCGAGTCAGCGTACAAGTCGATGTTGTTCTCTGAGGCTGACCGGAACACATTCCAGTCCGCGTGATCAAAACAATCTTGATGCGTGGCTTCCGATTGGTAGGACCAGTGTTGAATGATTCTCGTCACTGGTACATCCTGTTTGAGTTTCTGCCTATAAGACGGAAGGCGCAAGATGGCGTTGTGGTTGGAATTGCCGAAGGGAGGGGGCTTTGTATGCATCGCGAAGTTAGAGTAGCAGTGGTCAAGGGTATTGTGCATGCGTGTAGAGCAATCAATTTACTGGACGAATTTAGGTAGACTTGTTCTCAAATTGCTTTGTTAACTACTTAGGGAGTGGTGGGAAGCCAAATTCAAAATCCAAAAGTTGAATTATTAAACATTCATCAATATACTAGTGTTGCATAGTCATCAAAAGCTCTGCTTCTTGGCAATATCACAGCGTTGTCAGATTTCAAAAAGGCTTTACGGCGAAAGCACTACATTTGATTGTTTGAGGGTAGCACCTCCAATATTTTTTCAATTATCATAAATTCATTAACCATCGCGGTTCACACAAAACACATTTCACAACGAAAACAAATCAAGTACCTTTTGAAGAACTTCTGCTGAGGTCTTCCCAAGTGTCCAACGAAGGTAATCCATGGTTCTTTTGTTAGAAAAAGTAATGTATTATATCCATAAATCTCAGTTCGGTTGGTGCGTTATGATGAGAAAATACAGCGTCCACTCGCCCATTGAACCGTGAAGAGAACTCGTTCAACCTATACCTATAAACATAATTGATAATGCATCCTTAGAAACACTTTTATGTATATTTAGTATAATATTTCAACCGGATTATAAACTGGGCGATAGGAAAGGAAAAAACCACCGCGCGTGCAAGGCCATGGTTGCGAATCCTCTTCTGTTTACATCTGGTGACCACTCCTAATTCTTCTTCTATTACCATCCAGAGCAACTAAACAGAATAAAAACACTGTGTAGAGACTGTTGACATCCAGGGGAAGCAATAGGTACTGAAATCTTACTCCCTCATATGGTCATTTTCAATAGGGAGGGGTTCAAAATGAGGCAATGTGTCAAATACACTTTTTCCAGGACATAAATTCCTCTGGTTTTCGCCTGCTATATCCGTTCTGTTATACTCACAGACAATATTTTAACACTCTTAGAAACTTCAGAGTGTTTCCTATCCAATAGTACTAATTATGTGCATATCCCATGTTCTGGGCCTGAGTGGGAGGCATTTTACTTTGGGCACGCTAGACTCTCCAAAACCGTCACCTATGCAGCCGCTCCCTAAGAAGATAACCAAGGAAGGAGATGGTCTGCTGGACGAACAAGCATTTCTCAGCCTTGACGTACAGGTCATGCTCCAGCAATTGTCCAAGTACCTTGCGCACCAAATACACATGCTCGGCGCGTGTAGCGGAGTATATCAGAATGTCATCGATATACACCACTACACCCTGCCCGTGCAGGTCCTTGAAAATCTTGTCTACAAAGGATTGGAAGACTGATGGAGCATTCATCAACCAGTACAGCATGACGAGGTACTCATAATGGCCTGATGTAGTACTAAATGCTGTCTTCCACTCATCTCCCTCCCTAATACGCACCAGATTATACGCGCTCCTGAGATCCAGTTTGGTGAAGAAGCGCGCCCCGTTCGTTGACTCAATCGCCGTGGCGATAAGAGGTAGTGGGTAACTGTACCTCACCGGGATTTTATTTAGACCTCTGTAATCAATACACGGGCGTAAACCTCCATACTTCTTCTTCACAAAAAAGAAACTTGAGAAAGCGGGGGAGGTGGATGGAGGACCGAATGTACCCCTGACTCAAAGATTCGGTGACATATGTCTCCATAGCCTCCGTCTCCGCTTGCGACAGGGGATACACGTGACTCCTGGGAAGCGCAGCGTCTACCAGGAGATCTATCGCAAAATCCCCCCGTCGATGGGTGGTAATTGAGTCGCTTTCGTTTGACAGAAGCCGAGAGCCAAATTGGCATATTCTGGAGGGATGTGCACGGTGGAGACCTGCACTGGACTTTCCACTGTGGTAGCACCAACGGAAACTCCTACACACCTCCCCGAACACTCTCGCGACCACCCCGTAACAGCCCTCTGTTGCCAGGAAATGATGGGGTCATGACGAGCTAGCCAGGGAAGACCTAGTATCACTGGAAACAAAGGGGAGTCAATGAGGAAAAGACTGATTCTCTCCTCGTGTTTCCCCTGTGTTACCATAACCAGGGAAGTGGTAGAATCCCGGATTGTCCCGGACCCTAATGGTCGACCATCTAGAGCATGAACAGGAAAAGGTCTGACCATAGGATTTATGGGAATCCCTAAACTCAAAGTGATTGCTCTGCCATTCCCCGCTGCGCCTGAATCGACTAGCGCCTTATCCTGGGAATGAGGAGAAACATCAGGGAAACAAACAGACACAAACAGTTGTTCAACATAGGACTCTGGATGAGGGTGGTGCATTCTCACCTGGGGTGACGCCAGAGTGTTCTGCCTGCTGTCTCTACTCCCAGAGGGACCAACACGGCACCGACCAGCAGTGTGTCCTCTGCGGCGACAGATGGTGCACGTGAAAGCCCCTCCTCCAGTCTCCCTACGCGCAGCCCCTCCCAGCTCCATGGGCTCCGGAGCGAGGGTACTGGAAGGTGGGACCGACAGCTACCCGTCCGCGGGTAGCCAGCAGGTTATCCAACCAGATGGACAGATCCACCAGCTGGTCGAAGGTAATGGGGGCATCCCTGCAGGCCAGTTCCCGTCTGACATCCTCGTGCAGGCTGCACCTGTAGTGGTCTATAAGGGCCCTGTAGTTCCATCCTGCTCCGGCAGCCAACTTACGAAACTCTAGGGCGAAGTCCTGTGCGCTCCTTGTTCACTGTCTCAAGTGGAAGAGCCATTCCCCCGCCACTCTACCCTGGGGAGAATGATCGAAAACGGCCCAGAAACGGCGGGTGAACTCCTCAAAGTTGTCCAGCGCTGCGTCTCCTTCTGCCCACACGGCGTTGGCCCACTCCAGAGCTTTCCCCGAGAGACAGCAAACAAGGGCGGATACTCTCTCCCTTCCTGAGGGAGCTGGATGAATGGTGGCCAGGTATAAGTCCAGTTGTAATAGGAAACCCTGGCACCGTACTCCCGTCCCATCATACTCCCTAGGAAGGGAGAGACGAATCCCACTGGGACATGGTTCAGGAGGAACGGGTAAAATTAATCCCTGTTGAGCTGGTCGAGGAGCTGGAGAGACCTCCTGTCTCTCCCAGTGGTCCAGGGTCTGGACCAGGAGATCCATGATAGTCCCGAGATGTTGCAGCGTGAGCGAGTTTTCTCGGATGTGCTCCTCGACTACTCTGACTGGAGTAGAAGATCCTGCTGGCTCCATATTAGGTGTGAGTGATTCTGTTAAGAAGTTAAAGAAAAAAATAAGCAATGTTTGTTCGCCAAAAGGCATGTGGGAGACTCCCCAAACATATGGAAGAAGGTACTCTGGTCAGATGAGACTAAAATTGAGCTTTTTGGCCATCAAGGAAAACGCTTTGTCTGGCGCAAACCCAACACCTCTCATCACCCCGAGAACACCATGTTTTTCATTGGCAGGTACTGGGAAACTGGTCATAATTGAAGGAATGATGGATGGCGCTAAATACAGGGAAATTCTTGAGGGAAACCTGTTTCAGTCTTCCAGATATTTGAGACTGGGACAGCGGTTCACCTTCCAGCAAGACAATGACGCTTAGCGTATTGCTAAAGCAACGCTCGAGTGGCTTATTAAGGGGAAACATTCAAATGTCTTGGAATGGCCTAGTCAAAGCCCAGACCTCAATACAATTGAGAATCTGTGGTATGACTTAAATATTGCTGTACACCAGAGGAACACATCCAACTTGAAAGAGCTGGAGCAGTTCTGCCTTTGAGAAAGGGCAAAAAATCCCAGTGGCTAGATTACCTGTTCAGGAGTCTTATGGCTTGGAGGTAAAAACTGTTGAGAAGCCTTTTTGTCCTAGACTTGGCACTCCGGTACCGCTTGCTGTGCGGTAGTAGAGAGAACAGTATGACTGGGGTGGCTGGGGTCTTTGACAATTTCTAGGGCCTTCCTCTGAAACCGCCTGGTCTAGAGGTACTGAATGGCAGGTGGCTTAGCCCCAGTGATGTACTGGGCCATACGTACTACCCTCTGTAGTGCCTTGCAGTCGGAGGCCGAGCAGTTGCCGTACCAGACAGTGATGCAACCAGTCAGGATGCTCTCGATGTTGCAGCTGTAGAACCTTATAAGGATCTGAGGACCCATGCCAAATTTTGTCAGTCTCCTGAGGGGGGAATAGGTTTTGACGTGCACTCTTCACGACTTTCTTGGTGTGTTTGGACCATAATAGTTTGTTGGTGATGTGGACACCAAGGATCTTGAAGCTCTCAACCTGCTCCACTACAGCCCCGGTGGCATGCTTGATCCTCCTTTTCCTGTAGTCCACAATCATCTGCTTTGTCTTGATTACGTTGAGGGATAGGTTGTTATTCTGGCACCACCAGGCCAGGTCTCTGACCTCCTCCCTATAGGCTGTCTAGATGTTGTCGGTGATCAGGCCTACCACTGTTGTGTCGTCTGCAAACTTAATGATGGTGTTGGAGTCGTGCCTGGCCATGCAGTCGTGGGTGAACAGGGTGTACAGAAAGGGACATGAGCATGCAACCCTGAGGGCCTCCAGTGTTGAGGGTCAGTGTGGCAGATGTGTTGCTACCTACCCTCACCACCTGAGGGCGGCCCTTCAGGAAGTCCAGGATCCAGTTGCAGAGGGAGGTGTTTTGTCCCAGGATCCTTTGCTTAGTGATGAGCTTTGATGGCACTATGGTGTTGAACGCTGAGCTGTAGTCAATGAATATCATTCTCACATAGGTGTTCCTTTTGTCCAGGTGGGAAAGAGCAGTGAGGAGTGCAATAGTGATTGCACAATCTGTGGATCTGTTTGAGAAGTATACAAATTGGAGTGGGTGTTGGGTTTCTGGTATAATGGTGTTAATGGGGGCCATTACCAGCCTTTCAAAGCACTTCATGGTTAAGGACGTGAGTGCTACGGGTCTGTAGTAATTTATGCAGGTTACCTATGGTGGTCTGCTTGAAGCATGTTGGTATTACAGACTCAATCAGGGACATGTTGAAAATGCCAGTGAAAACACCTGCCAGTGTTGCCAGGAGCAACGGCACTATCTTATCCACTGGATGACGACAGAAACACTAAAACAACATCAGCTACTGATCAGGTTCTTTTAAACCCTTTGCTTCGTTATTATACTCAAATTCATCCTACGATGAATCGACACACACTGATAATGTTGTGTAAATCACACATACTATAGGGATGTTTCATTTTTAAAAGCTTGTCCTTCTTTCCTCACTGATGTTCTGGTGTGTTCCAGCACCAAGGTCACAGCAGGTCACACAATGGCTTTCCCACATGGTGTTATATATGTTAATCAGGTACACTGCTGACCCTTTAACTGCATACTGAGCCTCAGGTTCTGCTGAGGGAGAAGTATGACTTTCAACTATTCAAAACAGGATTCCTGGTTGGAAGGAAGGACTACAGAGCCACCTCATCAGTAGGCTACATGGTTCTTAGGGTAAGGATCTGAGTGAAACCTGATCTGATATTCTGCTCGTTAAGGTGGTCAGTCTGTCAGCAGTCTGTCAGTAATATTATGTCTGTCTGTCCTTAGGGCAGTCTGTCAACAGTATGGTATATTAGATTCTCATCAGGCTTCCCAGTAAGGTCTGTGTGTGTGTGTGTGTGTGTGTGTGTGTGTGTGTGTGTGTGTGTGTGTGTGTGTGTGTGTGTGTGTGTGTGTGTGTGTGTGTGTGTGCGTGTGTGTGTTTGGGTGTTCATTCTCACAATGAAGTGTACTGTACATCTCAATGTTTCTCAGACATCAACCCACCTACAGCCAGCACCAGGTGTCTGGGGGCTGTGCGCGTGTGTGTGTATATGTGTGCGTGTGTATGTGCACATGTGTGTGTGTGTATAGAACCCCCCTCCATCCAACCAGTCTGTGTGGTGAGGTCCCAGGTGGTGATTAGTGAGGGCTATTATAGCAGAACTGTCATTAATGCAGCATCCATAAAACAATGGGGCTGCTAACTCCTGTCTACATTGTCTCTCTCTATTCAATTTAAATTTAAGGGGATTTTTTTGGCATGGGAAACATACGTTTACATTGTTAAAGCAAGTGAAATCGAAAATAAACAAAAATGTCAAATTAACAGTAGACGTTACACCAAAATAATAAAACATTTCAAATATCATATTATGTATATATACACAGTGTTGTAACGATGTGCAAACAGTACAGAAGGGAAAATAAATAAACATAAATATTGGTTGTATTTACAATGGTGTTTGTTCTTCACTGGTTGCCCTTTTGTTGTGGCAACAGGCCACAAATCTTGCTGCTGTGATGGCACACTGTGGTATTTCACCCAGTAGATATGGGAGTTTATCAAAATTGGATTTGTTTTCTAATTCTTTTGTGGGTCTGTGTAATCTGAGGGAAATATGTGTCTCCAATATGGCCATACATTTTGGGGCTCCTGAGTGGCGCAGCAGTCTAAGGTGCTGCATCTCAGTTCTAGAGGTGACACTACAGACCCTTTTTTGATTCCAGGCTGTATCACAACTGGCCATGATTGGGAGTTCCATAGGGTGGTGCACAATTTGCCCAGCGTCATTAGGGTTTGGCCAGGGTAGGCCGTCATTGTAAATAAGAATTTGTTCTTAACTGACTTGCCAGGTTAAATAAAAATGAAATACATTTGGGAGGAGGTTAGGAAGTGCAGCTCAGTTTCCACCTCATTTTGTGGGCAGTGTGCACATAGCCTGTCTTCTCTTGAGAGTCAGGTCTGCCTTTGGCGGCCTTTCTCAATAGTAAGGCTGTGCTCACTGAATCTGTACATAGTCAAAGATTTCCTTCATTTTGGGTCAGTCACAGTGGTCAGGTATTCTGACTCTGTGTACTCTCTGTTTAGGGCCAAATAGCATTCTAGTTTGCTCAGTTTTTTTGTGAATTCTTTCCAATGTGTCAAGTAATTATCTTTTTTGTTTTCTCATGTTTTGAGGTTAGGGCTCTCGAGTGGCACAGCGGTGTAAGGCAATGCATCTCAGTGCTAGAAGTGCCACTACAGACACCCTGGTTTGAATCTGGCCTGTATCACAACCGGCCGGGATAGGGAGTCCCATAGGGCTGCGCACAATTGGCCCAGCGTTGTCTGGATTTGGCTGGGGTAGGACATTGTAAATAAGAATTTGTTCTTAACTGACTTGCCTGGTTAAATAAAAATAAATATCAAACTACAGTAATGCTCGTTAAGTGATAATGTACTTGTGTTCACAACAGTAACATTTGGGTGTAATTGTGTTGCTGTTCTGTGGCTCTGTGGGGTCTGTTTGTGTTTGTGAACAGAGCCCCAGGACCAGCTTGCTTATGGGGCTCTTCTCCAGGTTAATTTCTCTAGAGGACATGGCTTTGTTATGGAAGGTTTGGGAATTGCTTCCTTTTAGGTGGTTGTAGAATTTAACAACTATTTTCTGGATTTTGATAATTAGCGGGTATCGGCCTAATTCTGCTCTGCATGCATTATTTGGTGTTTTACGTTGTACACGGAGGATATTTTTGCAGAATTCTGCATGCAGTCTCAATTTGGTGTTTGTCCCATTTTGTGAATTCTTGGTTGGTGAGAGGACCCCAGACCTCACAACCATAAAGGGCAATGGGTTCTATAACTGATTCAAGTATTTTTAGCCAGATCCTAATTGGCATGTTGAATTTCATGTTCCTATTGATGGCATGGAAGGCCCTTCTTGCCTTGTCTCTCAGATCGTTCACAGCTTTCTGGAAGTTACCTGTGGCGCTGAGGTTTAGGCCGAGGTATGTTTAGGCCTACTGTCACTCTCTCTTTATTTTTTAATTTTTTTGTGTGTGTGTAAGGATCAGTAATATAGCTGTCTCCTGTTTATGTTCACGACTGCAGGGAAGTGAAAAGTGTGTGTGTGTGTGTGTGTCTCTGTAAGTTGTTTTCCCACTGAATTAGTAGTGTTTTTCCAAATGTTTTCCCGAAATCCCATGCCTGCACCTCTGTGCCCCACCACACTCACTACGTCAGCACAATAACTGTTCATTGGGAGCTTCATGAAGTGGGTTTCCATGAGCGAACAGCCGCACGCAAGCCAATGATCACTATGCGCAATGCCAAGATTTGGCTGGTGTGGTGTAAAGTTCACTGCCATTGGACTTGAGCAGTGGAAACGTGTTCTCTGGAGTGATGAATCACTCTTCACCATCTGGCAGTCTGATGGACGAATCTGGGTTTGGCGGATTCCAGGAGAACGTAACCTGCCTGGATGCATAGTGCCAACTGTAAAGTTTGGTGGAGGAGGAACAATGGTCTGGGGATGTTTTTCATTGTTTGGGCTAGGCCCCTTAGTTCCAGTGAAGGGACATCTTAACGCTACAGCATACATAGGCATTCTAGACAATTCTGTGTTTCCAACTTTGTGGCAACAGTTTGGGGATGGCCCTTTCCTGTTTCAGCATGACCCCGTGCACAAAAAGAGGTCCACACAGAAATGGTTTGTTGAGATCGGTGTGGAAGAACTTGACTGGCCTGCACAGATCCTTGACCTCAACCCCATTGAACATCTTTGGGATGAACTGGAATGCTGACTGCGAGCCAGGCCTAATCGCCCAACATCAGTGCCCGACCTCACTAATGCTCTTGTGGCTGAATGGAAGCAAGTCCCCGCAGCAATGTTCCAACATCTAGTGGAAAGCTTTCTCTGAAAGCTGATAGAGCAGCGAAGTGGAGACCAACTTCATATTAATGCCCATGATATTGGAATGTCATGTTCAGCGAGCAGGTGTCCACATACTTTCGGTCAAGTAGTGTACATGCAAACAGAGTAAAATGCATAAAGCAACACACAGTCAGACACAACTACACACAGTCAGACACAACTACACACAATCAACTACACACAGTCAGACACAACTACACACAATCAACTACACACATCAGACACAACTACACACAATCCACTACACACAGTCAGACACAACTACACACAATCCACTACACACAGTCAGACACAACTACACACAATCAACTACACACAGTCAGACACAACTACACACAATCAACTACACACAGTCAGACACAACAACACACAATCAACTACACACAGTCAGACGCAACTACACACAATCAACTACACACAGTCAGACACGCTGACATGCCAACCTTGATCGTGACGATGTGTGTCAAATTTTCCACTATGGTTGATAAACAATCAACTGTTAATCTAGTGGTCCTATTCCACCCTCTGGGTCTCCATGGTAACCAGTGATCAATCATTCCTTATTCCTGACCTGACCATTCCTGACCACACTGGGGTAAAGAGGCCATAGAAGATAGGTCACATTGTGCATGTGTGTGTGCATGTGTGTTTGTGCATGTGTCTTTGTGTGTACATGTGTGTGTGTGCGTGTGTGTTCCAGGAACTTTCTGATCAACGTCATGTGAGCCCTGGAGTGAAGAATGCTGACAACAACAGAGGTCAGACTGTCTTTGTAACTAACCGTTCCAGTTCTGGAACAGATCCAGGTCAAATAGTCATGCTCTCTAAGTGACAATCCACTTGAGTCCACTACAGTAACGCTCTCTAAGTGACAATCCACTTGAGTCCACTACAGTAACGCTCTCTAAGTGACAATCCACTTGAGTCCAAAGTGGCACAGCTGTCATTGGGTCTCAGTGCTAGAGGCGTCACTGCAGTGCTTGGTTTGAATCCAGGCTGCATCACATCCAGCCATGATTGGGAGTCCCATAGGGTGGCGCACAATTGGCACAGCGTCATCCGGGTTTGGCCGGGGTAGGCCGTCATTGTAAATGAGAATTTGTTCTTAACTGACTTGCCTAGTTAAAAATAAAGGTAAAATAAATATAAAACTACAGTAACACTCTTTAAGTGATAATGCACTTGAGTCCACTACAGTAATGCTCTCTAAGTGATGCTCCACTTGAGTGCACTACAGTAACGCTCTCTAAGTGACGCTCCACTTGAGTCCACTACAGAAACGCTCTCTAAGTGACGCTCCACTTGAGTCCACTACAGTAACGCTCAACTAAGTGACGCTCCACTTGAGTCCACTACAGTAACGCTCTAAGTGACGCTCCACTTGAGCCCACAGGTATTCCCAAACTGGGGTACGTACGCGGAATGCCATCGGGGGTACATAAAATAAAAATGTAATTCTCAATTATTATTTTTTTTAACATTGTACATTTTCTTCACATTTTCAAACTGTACATTTATGTTTTCCATTTGGGTGAGGTTTTTTTCTACCCTTGTTTCACTGCCAAAAATATAATTAAACCATCTAGTGTTAAGCAAAATAACAACACAATGTCAAGTAGCCTAGTCAAATAATGAACATCCAATCACATTAGCCGTTAGTCTCTCGCGGGCAAACTTCACTCATGCGCAGACATTTAGAAACAAAACATGTCAATTTCAAAAATAAGCCACGGGAGTTTTTGGAGCGAGAATAAAGATGAGTAGTAAGACATGTATAAAAGCAACAGATACTATTAATAAGAAGGGACTAGAATTGTCTTATATGGTGAGCTACCGAGTCGTTAGGACAGGCAAGCCCCATACTATTGTGGAGGACAGTATAGTTTTTCCTGCTGCCGTGGATATGGCTGTGACAATGCTGGGGGAAAAGAACAAAAGAACTATACAGACAATGACTTCATCAAACAACACTGTTTCATGACGCATCAGTGACATGGCAGAAGATGTTTTGAACCAATTACTGCTTCACATACACAAGGTGAATTATATGCGTTACAGCTGGATGAGTCAACAGACCTGGGCCTGGCACAGCTTACATTTATGGGGGGTCAATTAAGGAAGACATCCTCTTCTGCAAACCACTGTAATCCAGGACAACATGAGAGGATATTTTTTTAAGTACTGGACAGCTTTGTGACATCAAATTGACTTTGGTGGTCAAGATGTGTTGGTATCTGTACTGATCGCGCAAAAGCCATGACGGAGACATAGTGAAGAGGTAACGCACGTGCAAGCAGTTGCTCCCGATGCCATTTGGGTACACTGCTGCATCCACGAGAGGCTCTTCCTGCCAAGGGAATGCCTGACAGCTTGAAAGATGTTTTGGACACTACAATGAAAATGGTTAACTTTGTTAAAGCAAGGCCCCTAAACTCTCTTGTATTTTCTGCATTACGCACTGATATGGGCAGCGACCATGTAATGCTTTTACAACATACAGAAGTGCGCAAGTTATCACGGGGCAAAGTATTGACACGTCTTTTTTTAAATGAGAGACTAGCGTGAAGTTTTCTTTACTGACCATCATTTCACTTGTCTGACCACTTTCATGATGACGAGTTTCTCACACGACTGGCCTATCTGGGTGATGATTTTTCTCGCCTGAATGATCTGAATCTAGGATTACAGGGACTCTCTGCAACTATATATCTAATATGTTTCAGTCAGGTTCAGGGTCAAATTTTATTTGTCACACACCTGGTTAGCAGATGTTAATGTGAGTGTAGCGAAATGCTTGTGCTTCTAGTTCCGACCATGCAGTAGTATCTAACAAGTAATCTAACAATTTCACAACAACTACCTTATACACACACACAAGTGTAAAGGAATGAATACGAGTATGAACATATAAATATATGGATGAGCGATGGCTGACCGGCATAGGCAAGATACAGTAGATGGTATAGAGTACAGTATATACATATGAGATGAGTAATGTAGGATATGTAAACATTATATGAATGGCATCGTTTAAAGTGGCTAGTGATACATTTATTACATCCACTTTTTAATTATTAAAGTGGCTAGAGATTTGAGTCGATGGCCGAACGGCATAGGCAAGATTCAGTAGATGGTATAGAGTACAGTGTATACATTTGATATGAGTAATGTCGGATATGTAAACATTATATACACGATTGTTTAACGTGACTAGTGATACATTTGTTACATTCAATTATCTATTATTTAAAGTGGCTAGAGATTTAAGTCAGTATGTTGGCAGCAGCCACTCAATGTTAGTGATGGCTGTGTAACAGTCTGATGGCCTTGAGATAGAGGCTGTTTTCCGTCTCTCTGTCCCAGCTTTGATGCACCTGTACTGACCCCCGCCTACTGGATGATAGCGGGGTGAACAGGCAGTGGCTCGGGTGGTTGTTGTCCTTGATGATCTTTTTGGCCTTCCTGTGACAGCGGGTGGTGTAGGTGTCCTGGAGGGCAGGTAGTTTACCCCCAGTGATGCGTTGTTCAGTCCTCACTACCCACTGGAGAGCCTTACGGTTGTGGGTGGAGCAGTTGCCGTACCAGGCGGTGATACAGCCCGACAGGATGCTCTTGAGAACGCACCCATGTGGGGCCCCAGTGTTGAGGATCAGCGGGGTGGAGATGTTGTTTCCTACCCTCACCACCTGGGGCCGGACCTTCAGGAAGTCCAGGACCCAGTTGCACAGGGCTTGGTTGAGACCTAGGGTCTCGAGCTTAATGACGAGTTTGGAGGGTACTATGATGTTAAATGCTGAGCTGTAGTCAATGAACAGCATTCTTACATAGGCATTCCTCTTGTCCCGATGGGTTAGGGCAGTGTGCAGTGTGATTGCGCCGTCTGTGGACCTATTGGGACGGTAAGCCAATTGGAGTGGGTTAGGGTGTCTGGTAGGATGGAGGTGATATGATCCTTGACTAGTCTCTCAAAGCACTTCATGATGACGGAAGTGAGTGCTACGGGGTGATAGTCATTTAGCTCAGTTACCTTAGCTTTCTTGGGAACAGGAACAATGGTGGCCCTCGGAGCATGTGGGAACAGCAGACTAAGATAAGGATTGATTAAATATGTCCGTAAACACACCAGCCAGCTGGTCTGCGCATGCTCTGAGGACACAGCCAGGGGGCGGCAGGTAGCCTAGTGGTTAGAGCATTGGACTTGTAACCGGAGCTTTGCAAGTTTGAATCCCCGAGCTGACAAGGAAAAGAATCTGTCGTTCTGCCCCTGAACAAGGCAGTTAACCCACTGTTCCCTGGGTGCTGAAGACGTGGATGTCGATTAAGACAGTCCCCCGCACCTCTCTGATTCAGAGGGGTTGGGTTAAATGCGGAAGACACATTTCGGTTGAAGGCATTCGGTTGTACAACTGACTAATCATGGTGACTTTGACTTTGGATGCCACCTGGGCCGGCAGCCTTGCGAGGGTTAACACGATTAAATGTTTTACTCACGTTGGCTGCGGTGAAGGAGAGCCCACAGGTTTTGGTAGCGGGCTGTGTCGGTGGCACTGTATTGTCCTCAAAGCGAGCAAAGAAGTTGTTTAGTTTGTCTGGGAGCAGGACATCGTGGTCCGCGACGGGGCTGGTTTTCTTTTTGTAGTCCGTGATTGACTGTAGACCCTGCCACATTCCTCTTTAGGGTCATTTAGTCCATAGTGTCTAATATTCTAAGTCTCTCAGAGCCATGGACACAACAGTCTCTCAGAGCCATAGACACAACAGTCTCTCAGAGCCATAGACACAACAGTTTCTCAGAGCCATAGACACAACCGTCTCTCAGAGCCATAGCCATAACAGGAAACACACTGGAATATAGCTAGTTACGCTTGACTATCAATCAATCAAATGTATTTATGAAGCCCATCTTACATCAGCTGATGTCACAGAGTGCTGTACAGAAACCCAGCCTAAAACCCCAAACAGCAAGCAATGCAGGTGTAAAAGCACAGTGGTTAGGAAAAACTCCCTACAAAGGTCAGAACCTAGGAAGAAACCTAGAGAGGAACTAAGCTGTGAGGGGTGGCCAGTCCTCTTCTGGCTGTGCCTGGGACAGATTATAACAGAACATGGCCAAGATTTTAAAATGTTCATAGATGACCAGCAGGGTCAAATAATAATAATCACAGTGGTTGTCGAGGGTGCAACAGGTCAGCCTCTCAGGAGTTAATGTCAGTTGGCATTTCATAGCCGTTCATTCAGAGTATCTCTACCGCTCCTGCTGTCTCTAGAGAGTTGAAAACAGCAGGTCTGGGACAGGTAGCATGTCTGGTGAACTGGTCAGGGTTCCATAGTCGCAGGCAGAACAGTTGAAACTGGAGCAGCAGCACGACCAGGTGGACTGGGGACAGCAAAGAGTCACCAGGCCAGGTAGTCCTGAGGAATGGATCAGGATCAGGTCCTCCGAGAGAGAGAGAGAGAGAGAGAGAGAGAGAGAGAGAGAGAGAGAAAGAAAGAAAGAAAGAAAGAAAGAAAGAAAGAAAGAAAGAAAGAAAGAAAGAAAGAAAGAAAGAAAGAAAGAAAGAAAGAAAGAAAGAAAGAAAGAAAGAAAGAAAAAGAGAGAGAGAATTAGAGAGGGCATGCTTGAATTCACACAGGACACCGGATAAGAGAGGAGAAATACTCCAGATATAACAGACCGACCATAGCCCCCCGACACATACACTACTGCAGCTTAAATACAGGAGGCTGAGACAGGAGGGGTCGGGAGACACTGTGGCCTTGTCCGACGATACCACCGGACAGGGCCAAACAGGCAGGGTATAACCCCACCCACTCTGCCAAAGCACAGCCCCCACACCACTAGAGGGATATCTCCAACCACCAACTTACCATCCTGAGACAAGGCCGAGTATAGCCCACAAAGATCTCCGCCACGGCACAACCCAAGGGGGGGCGCCAACTCGGACAGGAAGATCACGTCAGTGACTCAACCCACTCAAGCGACGCACCCCCCCCCCAGCGACGGCATGGAAGAGCACCGGTAGCCAGTGACTCAGCCCCTGTAATAGGGTTACAGGCAGAGAATCCCAGTGGAGAGGGGAACCGGCCAGGCAGAGACAGCAAGGGCAGTTCGTTGCTCCAGTGCCTTTCCGTTCACCTTCACACTCCTGGGCCAGACTACACTCAATCACAGGATCTACTAAAGAGATGAGTCTTCAATAAAGACTTAAAGGTTGGGACCGAGTCTGCGTCTCTCACATGGATAGGCAGACCATTCCATACAAAATTTAGCAATATAGGAGAAAGCCCTGCCTCCAGCTGTTTGCTTAGAAATTCTAGGGACAGTAAGGAGGCCTGCGTCTTGTGACCGTAGCGTACGTGTAGGTATGTACGGCAGGACCAAATCGGAAAGATAGGTAGGAGCAAGCCCATGTAATGCTTTGTAGGTTAGCAGTAAAAGCTTGAAATCAGCCCTTGCCTTAACAGGAAGCCAGTGTAGAGAGGCTAGCACTGGAGTAATATGATCACATTTTTTGGTTCTAGTCAAGACTCTAGATTCTAGATTACACCTGCATTCTGACAGAACAACTAGGACTACATAACAGTCACATGTGGACTCAAGTGGATGATCACTTAGAGAGCATTACTGTAGAGCAGTGGCTCCCAAACAGTGCACTCTCAAATATAGTTTTTTGCCATTATTGTAAGCCTGCCACACACACACTATACGATACATTTATTAAACATAAGAATGAGTGTGAGTTTTTGTCACAACTCGGCTCGTGGGAAGTGACAAAGAGCTCTTATAGGACCAGGGCACAAATAATTATCATCTATGATTTTGCTCTTTATTTAGCCATCAAAACCTTATTTGTTCATCAAAACATGGGAATAACTCATCACAGGTTAATGAGAAGGGTGTGCTTGAAAGGATGCACATAACTCTGCAATGTTGGGTTGTATTGGAGAGAGTCTCAGTCTTAAATCATTTCCCACAAAAAGTCTGTGCCTGTATTTAGTTTTCATGCTAGTGAGGGCTGAGAATTCACTCTCACAAAGGCACGTGTTTGCAAAGGGCATCAGTGTCTTAACAGCGTGATTTGCAAAGGCAAGAAACTCTGAGCGCAGGCCTATCCAGAAATCTGGCAGTGGCTTCTGATTAAATTCAATTTTCACAGAACCGCTTGTTGTAATTTCGATGAGGCTCTCTTGTTCAGATATTGGTTAGTGAACTGGAGGCAGGGTGTGAAAGGGATAACAAATCAATTTGTTTGTGTCGTCCGTTTCAGGAAAGTACCTGCGTAATTGCGCACCCAGCTCGTTTCGCTAAATCACATATGACATTGTCCGTAAGCTTGACTTCATCTGCACACAAAAAAATCATACAATGATTGAAAGACCTGTGTATTGTCCTTGTTAATGCAGACAGAGAAGAGCTCCAACTTCTTAGTCATAGCCACAATTTTGTCCCGCACATTGAATATAGTTGCGAATATAGTTGCGAGTTTATTAGCAAGTGCATCGGTGATGTTGTACCCACAGCGACTATAAAACCTTCCCCAACCAGAAACCGGGGATTGATGGCAGAATTCGCACAAAACTGAAAGCGAAAACCACCGCATTTAAATCAGGGCAAGGCGACCGGAAACATGACTGAATACAAAGAGTGTAGCTATTCCCTCCGCAAGGCAATCAAACAAGCTAAGCGTCAGTATAGTGACAAAGTACAGTCGCAATTCAATGGCTCAGACAAGAGAGGTATGTGGCACAGTCTACAGTCAATCATGGACTACTAAAAGAAACAACATCTCCACCCCGCTGATCCTCAACACTGGGGCCCCACATGGGTGCGTTCTCAGCCCTCTCCTGTACTCCCTGTTCACCCATGACTGCGTAGCCATGCATGCCTCCAACTCAATCATCAAGTTTGCAGACGAAACTACAGTGGAAGGCTTGATTTCCAATAACAACGAGACGGCCTACAGGGAGGAGGTGAGGGCCCTCGGAGTGTGGTGTCAGGAAAATAACCTCACACTCAACGTCAACAAAACAAAGGAGATGATCGTGGACTTCAGGAAACAGAAGAGGGAGCAGCCCCCCTATCCACATCGACGGGACAGTAGTGGAGAAAGTGGAAAGTTTTTAGATCCTCGGCGTACACACACTGACAAACTGAAATGGTCCACCCACACAGACAGCGTGGTGAAGAAGCCTCAGGAGTCTGAAGAAATTTGGCTTGTCACCAAAAACACTCACAAACTTTTATAGATGCACAATCGAGAGCATCCTGTCGGGCTGTATCACCGCCTGGTACGGCAACTGCTCCGCCCACAACCGTAAGGCTCTCCAGAGGGTAGTGAGGTCTGAACAACGCATCATCGGGGGCAAACTACCTGCCCTTCAGGACATCTGCACCACCCGATGTCACAGGAAGGCCAAAAATATCAAAGGACAACAACCACCCGAGCCACTGCCTGTTCACCCCGCTATCATCCAGAAGGCGAGGTCAGTACAGGTGCATCAAAGCTGGGTCCGAGAAACTGAAAAAACAGCTTCTATCTCAAGGCCTTTAGACTGATAAACAGCCATCACTAACATTGAGTGGCTACTGTCAACATACTGACTAAAGTCCCTATCCACTTTAATATTTAAATTTGGATGTAATAAATGCATCACTAATCACTTTAACTACTTACAGAGTGGTGAGGCGCCAAATTCAAAATCCAAAAGTTGAATTATTAAACATTCAGATTTCAAAAATACTTTATGCCGAAAGCACAACATTTGATTGTTTGAGGGTAGCACCTCTAATATTTACGCATTAGCATAAATCCATAACCCAACACGGGTCTCACAAAACGCGAATGAATAAATAAATAATAATAAATAATAAAACGCTTACCAAGTGTCCAACAAAGACAATCCATGCTTCTTTTGTTAGAAAAAGTCATTTATTATATCCATAAATCTCCGTTTGGTTGGTGCGTTATGATCATAAAATCCACCGTTGAGTCGCCCATTGAACCGTGAAGAGAACACGTTCAAATTATACCTATACACTTTCTACAAACAAATCAAACATCATTTTTAATGTATCCTTAGGTATCCATTTGGGCGTATTTGGTGTAATATTTCAAACGGAGGATAACGTGAACGATAGGAAAGGAAAAGAAAGTGGTGTGTGTTCACAATCTCACGCGCGACAAACCTTGTTTACAAATCTGGTCGCCTGACAATTTCCTCTCCCCATTCCTTCTTGTAACTCCTAGAATTCCCAGTCTTTGACTGTTGACTGCTCACATCTAGTGGAAGCCATAGGTACTGCAGTCAACAGTCCTACATAAGATTGTATGCAATAGGCACAATGGAGAAGATAGGCATTTACAAAAAAAACTGCAAATCCGGATGGATTTTCCTCAGGTTTTTGCCTGCTATATCACTTTTGTTATACTCACATACATTATTTTAACACTCTTAAAAACTTCAGAGTGTTTCCTATCCACTAGTACTAATTATGTGCCTCTCCTATTTTCTGGGCCTGAGTTGCATGCATTTTACTTTGGGCACTCCAGACTCTCCAAAACCGTCACCTCGGGAGCCAGACAGGCCAGTCGTGTGAAAAACTCACCATCATTTCACTTGTCTGACCACTTGCATGATGACCAGTAAAGAAAACAACTAGAACCGACAACTTAACAAAGAGCTGTGTGTTTGTCTGTGTGTTCTAGGGGCCTCAACAGTAGTCTGAATTTCAGGTCATACACAAACAAACACAGCTATCAGAGATTGAACATCCCACGCGTCTAGACACCTTATCTCTCCATTGCAATCAGGGAGAGATTAGCAGGTCCAGACAGGTGTGCATTATGACATTGTGTGTGTATTTGTGCATGTGTGTTTATGTGGTAGAAATACTAACAACACACTTCAGGGTGTATACTCCCTACAGGTAGAAGTATTAACACCACACTCCAGGGTGTATACTCCCTACAGGTAGAAGTATTAACAACACACTCCAGGGTGTATACACCCTACAGGTATAAGTATTAACAACACACTCCAGGGTGTATACTCCCTACAGGTAGAAGTATTAACAACACACTCCAGGGTGTATACTCCCTACAGGTAGAAGTATTAACAACACACTCCAGGGTGTATACACCCTACAGGTATAAGTATTAACAACACACTCCAGGGTGTATACACCCTACAGGTAGAAGTATTAACAACACACGTATGGGTAAACCTTGGCCTGGGGCTCAGGAATCAGACTTAACCCAGCCTTAAGGAGGTCTAAGGAGGAGGTTTAACACAGCATGAAGGTGGTCTAAGGATGAGGTTTAACCCAGCTTTAAGGTGGTCAAAGGAGGAGACTTAACCCAGCCTTAAGGAGGTTTAATGAGCAGGTTTAACCCAGCCGTAAGGAGGTCTATTGAGCAGATTTAACCCAGCCTTAAGGAGGTCAAAGGAGCAGGTTTAACCCAGCCTTATGGAGGCCCATGGGGGGCATAAGGCTTACAAGGCTTGTAACAGGACTTGGAAAATGTGACCAGAGAGCAAAATATATTTAAAAAACGCAAAGACAGCTGGGTTGCATTAGGAAACACACACACACACACCACATCCACACTCCCTGCCTCTGCTGATAAGCATCAATGTTTGACTTGGAACTGTTGTGGAAGCGTTCCAGGAACTCCCTGAGATTCTGAGAACAGGGCTACTGGTCTTTGCTTGAACAATTGGGTTCAACCATAACACACTACTCACCAAACACAGAAAACAAACACTATACACCGCACAGGAAATCCTTGTACATATGTATACTATTACAATCAATTAAAAAAAATCACAAGCAGCATGAAACGAGTGGATGATACAGTTCAATAAAATACAGCAGCAATGTTAGGAATTACAAAATTAGTAATGGTAAATATCGGATATACAGAGTGGGGCTGAGTGGAGGAGAGTGGAACTGAGAGGAGGATCCTTTGATAGCTGCGCAGACATTCTCCCTCGTCTCTTCCACTCTCTTTCTCAGTAGTTGTTTTCTCTGAACCTGCCCTTGTTGACTCCTGTTCCTCTAATCCACTCTAAAGTCACCTTCTGCATCCTGCAAGTGCTTCTATTAATCACAGACCAGAATGGAGCTGAGAGGAACAGAGTGGAGATGAGAGGAACAGAGTGGGGCTGAGAGGAACAGAGTGGGGCTGAGAGGAACAGATTGGAGATGAGAGGAACAGAGTGGAGATGAGAGGAACAGAGTGGAGATGAGAGGAACAGAGTGGGGCTGAGAGGAACAGAGTGGGGCTGAGAGGAACAGAGTGGGGCTGAGAGGATCAGAGTGGGGCTGAGAGGAGAAGAGTGGGCCTGAGAGGAGAAGAGTGGGCCTGAGAGGAGAAGAGTGGGCCTGAGAGGAGGAGAGTGGGGCTGAGAGTGGGAGTGTGGGGCTGAGAAGAACAGAGTCGAGCTATGAGGAACAGAGTGGGGCTATGAGGAACAGAGTGGAATTGAGAGGAGAAGAGTGGGCCTGAGAGGAGGAGAGTGGGGCTGAGAGAGGGAGTGTGGGGCTGAGAAGAACAGAGTGGAGCTATGAGGAACAGAGTGGGGCTATGAGGAACAGAGTGGAATTGAGAGGAGAAGAGTGGGCCTGAGAGGAGGAGAGTGGGGCTGAGAGAGGGAGTGTGGGGCTATGAGGAACAGAGTGGGGCTATGAGGAACAGAGTGGGGCTATGAGGAACAGAGTGGGGCTATGAGGAACAGAGTGGAATTGAGAGGAGAAGAGCGGGCCTGAGAGGAGGAGAGTGGGGCTGAGAGGAGGAGAGTGGGGCTGAGAAGAGGAGAGTGGGGCTGAGAGGAGGAGAGTGGGGCTGAGAAGAGGAGAGTGGGGCTGAGAGGAGGAGAGTGGGGCTGAGAGGAGGAGAGTGGGGCTGAGAGGAACAGAGTGGTGCTTAGGAGGTGCAGCGCGGGCGTCACAATGTCCAGTGGCCAGGAAGGAAAGGACCCGCACTTGTTGATATAGATAGAGCACAGGAACACACACACAGGCAGACACACACGCGAACAAATACACACGCTCACACATACACATAAAGACACACACACTTAGAGGAAAGTGTTGCTCAACATTTAGCTGAGCTTGTGCAGTCAGGCGGGAAAGTCCCCTGCTCACAGTCCCTGAATTCCACGAGAGCCAAGTTTCTGCCGGCCACCCCTTGTTAGTGTGTGTGTGTGTGTGTGTGTGTGTGTGTGTGTGTGTGTGTGTGTGTGTGTGTGTGTGTGTGTGTGTGTGTGTGTGTGTGTGTGTGAATCCGTATGTGCCAGGTCAAAGGGCAGAAGACACAGGAAGTACAAAAACAGAGACGCTCTCCTGAAGTTCACCTCCAACCCACACAGGACAAACATTGCTTTGTGTGTGTGTGAGTGTGTGTGTGTGTGTGTGTGTGTGTGTGTGTGTGTGTGAGTACATATGCAGTTGTAGTATCCCCCTTTCCCTTTCCTTTCACTTTATAGTGCAGGGCTATGAGCTGTGCCAAAACTCTGACACATACTGTACGTATCATCATAAACTCAGCAAAAAAGAAACGTCCCTTTTTCAGGACCCTGTCTTTCTAAGATAAAAATCCAAATAACTTCACAGATCTTCATTGTAAAGGGTTTAAACACTGTTTCCCATGCTTGTTCAATGAACCATAAACAATTAATGAACATGCGCATGTGGAACTGTTGTTAAGACACTAACAGCTTGCAGACGGTAGGCAATTAAGGTCACAGTTATGAAAACTTAGGAAACAAAAGAGGCCTTTCTACTGACTCTGAAAAACACCAAAATAAAGATGCCCAGGGTCCCTGCTCATCTGTGTGAACGTACCTTAGGCATGCTGCAAGGAGGCATGAGGACTGCAGATGTGGCCAGGGCAATAAATTGCAATGTCCGTACTGTGAGACGCCTAAGACAGAGCTACAGGGAGACAGGACGGACAGCTGATCGTCCTCGCAGTGGCAGACCACGTGTAACAACACCTGCACAGGATCGGTACATCCGAACATCACACCTGCAGGACAGGTACAGGATGTCAACAACATCTGCCCGAGTTACACCAGGAACGCACAATCACTCCATCAGTGCTCAGACTGTCCGCAATAGGCTGAAAGAGGCTGGACTGAGAGCTTGTATGCCTGCTGTAAGGCAGGGTCTCACCAGACATCACCGGCAACAACGTCGCCTATGGGCACAAACCCACCGTCACTGGACCAGACAGGACTGGCAAAAAGTGCTCTTCACTGACGAGTCACGGTTTTGTCTCACCGGTGGTGATGGTTAGATTCGCGTTTATCATCAAAGGAATAAGCGTTACACCGAGGCCTGTACTCTGGAGCGGGATCGATTTGGAGGTGGATGGTCCGTCATGGTCTGGGGCGGTGTGTCACAGCATCATCGGACTGAGCTAAACTGAAATGTACATACACTTAGGTTGGAGTCATTAAAACTCATTTTTCAACCACTCCACAAATTTCTTGTTAACAAACTATAGTTTTGGCAAGTCGGTTAGGATATCTAATTTGTGCATGACACAAGTAATTTTTCCAACAATTGTTACTGACAGATTATTTCACTTATAATTCACTGTATCACAATGCCAGTGGGTCAGAAGTTAACATACACTAAGTTGACGGTGCCTTTAAACAGCTTGGAAAATTCCAGAAAATGATGTCATGGCTTTTGAGGTTTCTGATAGGCTAATTGACATCATTTGAGTCAATTGGAGGAGTACCTGTGGATGTATTTCAAGGCCTACCTTCAAATTTAGTGCCTCTTTGCTTGACATCATTGGAAAATCAAAAGAAATCAGCCAAGACCTCAGAAAAGAATTGTAGACCTCCACAAGTCTGGTTCATCCTTAGGAACCATTTCCAAATGCCTGAAGGTACCACGTTCATATGTACAAACAATAGTACGCAAGTATAAACACCATGGGACCACGCAGCCATCATACTGCTCAGGTAGGAGACGCATTCTGTCTCCTACAGATGAACGTACTGTGGTGCGAAAAGTGCAAATCAATCCCAAAACAACAGCAAAGGACCTTGTGAAGATTCTGGAGGAAACAGGTACAAAAGTATCTATATCCACAGTAAAATGAGTCCTATATCGACGTAACCTGAAAGGCCGCTCAGCAAGGAAGAAGCCACTGCTCCAAAACCACCATAAAAAAGCCAGACTACGGTTTGCAACTGCACATGGGGACAAAGATGATACTTTTTGGAGAAATATCCTATAGTCTGATGAAACAAAAATAAAACTGTTTGGCCATAATGACCGTCGTTATGTTTGGAGGAAAAAGGGGGAGGCTTGCAAGCTGAAGAACACCATCCCAACCGTGAAGCACAGTGGTGGCAGCAACATGTTGTGGGGGGTGCTTTGCTGCAAGAGAGACTGGTGCACTTCACAAAATAGATGGCATCATGAGGCAGGAAAATTATGTGGATATATTGAAGCAACATCTCAAGACATCAGTCAGGAAGTAAAAGATTGGTCACAAACGGGTCTTTCAAATGGAGAATGACCCCAAGCATACTTCCAAAGTTGTGGCAAAATGGCTTAAGGACAACAAAGTCAAGGTATTGGAGTGGCCATCACAAAGCCCTGACCTCAATCCTATAGACAATTTGAGGGCAGAACTGAAAAGCGTGTGAGCAAGGAGGCCTACAAACCTGACTCAGTTACACCAGCTCTGTCAGGAGGAATGGGCCAAAATTCACCCAACTTATTGTGGGAAGCTTCCCGAAATGTTTGACCCAAGATAAACAATTTAAAGGCAATGCTACCAAATACTAATTGAGTGTATGTAAACTTCTGACCCAGTGGGAATGTGATGAAAGAAATAAAAGCTGAAATAAATAATTCTCTCAACTGTTATTTTGACATTTCACATTCTTAAAATAAAGTGGTGATCCTAACAGACCTAAGACATTGAATTTCTACTAGGATAAAATTTCCGACTGTATTCCCAGTGTTGTGAAATGTGTTGTGAAATCCATAGATTAGGGCCAAAATAATTTATTTCAATTGATTGATTTCCGTATATGAACTGTAACTCATTTCTAATCTTTTTAATTGTTGCATGTTATAATTTAGTTCAGTATGTTTTTCTTCAGTATATACACATAGTATCATCATACAAACCATCATACATATTATCATGCATATCTTCATACATATCATCATACATATCATCATAGAACGGACTGTCTAATGTTCATCTGTTAGAATGTCGTACTGATAGATCTGATCTGTTTGTTCATGATATATATATATCAGTAGGACATTGTACCAGATAGTATGAACATTGGACAGTCCATTCTGTCACTGTATGTCCCTATAGTCCTGTACACAGCTATTTGAAGGTAATTATCATCATACTTCACACAATGTCCTGACAAGTTAGAAACAATGTGGTGTGGTAAGTCACTGAGTGGGTGCTAGGGAACAGTATGTGTGTGTGTGTGTGTCACTCTCAGGCACTCTACAGCATAGAGGATGTGAAGATCTGTTGCAGGATCTGTGGGATGTGCTTATTGTCCATGGCAACGTAGGACCGCCCTGCTGGCAATGTTCTCAGGAGCCTGGAGAGAGATAAAGTGACAGAGAGATAGAGAGAGATTCACCCTAAGGGAATCTAAAGTCAAATGTCTACTATTTGCTGATGATCCGGTGCTTCTGTCCACAACCAAGGAGGGCCTACAGCAGCACCTATATATTCTGCACAGATTCTGTCAGACCTGGGACCTGACAGTAAATCTCAGTAAGACAAAAATTATGGTTTTCCAAAAAGGTCCACTTCCCAGGACCACAAATACAAATTATATCAAGACACTGTTGCCCTAGAGCACAAAAAAAACAATTCATACCTCGGCCTAAAAATCAGCGCCACAGGTAACTTCCACAAACCTGTGAAAGAGATGAGAGACAAGTCAAGAAGGGCATTCTATGCATCAAAAGGAACATAGAATTCGACATACCAATTAGGATCTGGCTAAAAATACTTGAATCCGTTATAGAACACATTGCCCTTTATGGTTGTGAGGTCTGGGGTCTGCTCACCAACCAATAATTCACAAAATGGGTCAAACACCAAAAATAATCTGTGTATAACGTAAAACACCAAATAATGCATGCAGATTAGAATTAAGATGATACCCGCTAATGATCAAAATCCAGAAAAGAAACGTTAAATTCTACATCCACCTAAACGGAAGCGATTCCCAAAACTTCCATAACAAAGCCATCATCTACAGAGAAATTAACCTGGAGAAGAGACCCATAAACTAGCTGGTCTTGGGGCTCTGTTCACAAACACAAACAGACCCTGCAGAGCCCCAGGAAAGCAACACAATTAGAACCAAACAAATCATGAGAAAACAGAAAGATAATTACTTGACACATTGGAAAGAATTTACAAAAAAACTGAGCAAACTAGAATGTTATTTGGCCCTAAACAGAAAGTACACAGTGGCAGAATACCTGACGACTGTGACTGACCCAAGGATACCTTTGACAATGTACAGGCTCAGTGAGCATAGCCTTGCTATTGAGAAAGGCCGCCGAAGGCAGACCTGGCTCTCAAGAGAAGCCACAAAATTAAGTGGATACTGAGCTGCACTTTCTAACTCCCTGTCAAATGTTTGACCACATTAGAGACACAAATAAGAACAAATCTTAATAGAGAAGGGATGAGGGGAAAAAGAGAACGAGGAAGAGAGAAATATACTGTCGCATTTCTGAACAGAAATAGATTACAAGATTCAACCAACACAGTCAGAGTTCAGCAGCTGAATGTGGACACTCCACTGAGAAGGAGACCCCACTTTGTGAGGACCAATGTTCCAGATGTTTCCATGAGCCAATGAACTAGGAGAAATAACAGCTGTCATTAACAGTAAGAACTGGGGAGAGGGAGCGATGGGAGACACAGTCAGTAGGAAAGATCCTTTCTCTGATCCTTTCTCTGATTCTTTCCCCTTCTCTTTCTCTCTTCACCTGGTTTGCGCCCTCCCTCAATCCCCCCTCCCCTTTTTATCTTTTATTCCCATCGTTGTGGACACAATGGGTTTAAATCAGAGTACTAACCTCTTTGAGGTATTCCCCGGGCAACGGCTCCAGGAATGAACCCAGCAATGACCCCAGTATTTGATGCCACATCCAGGGAGAGCTACCGGAGAGCTACTGCTGGTTTATAGCACCTGTACCACCCTCCGCCCTTGCAGGGCGGTATATAAATGTGCGTTGGGCTAGCGACCCACCACAGAAATAAAGCATTGCCACGAAAACCTCTACAAAAAATGTAATTCTATTCAGCCTGACCATGTTGACTTGACCCCGGACCATCTTGACCTACGAGATAAGAATGACGGACCCAAACTCAACATGACAACGTGTAATGTCCTCTCCATGAAAAAGGATTGCTCACCATTCCTAGAAGCCATAGAACTGTCACTCATGAACATTAACATTGCTGGGCAAACGGAAGTGTGCTGGCCAGGCTCTGGCACCTGCTCTTCCAACAGCATCCTCGTTATGCAGGGATGACGGATTGCAGTACATCGACAGTGTGTGGCCCTAGCTCTTCCAACAGCATCCTCTGGTCAACAGCATCCTCCGGTCTGCTAGCTTCCTGAACACTGTGTCTCCCGCTCGCTTAGCGTAGTAGTCGACTACCGAACGGCTCCCTGTTTCATCTATTGCTGCTCATTGGACCCTATGGTCACTCGGCTACACAGCTGATGCCTGCTGGACCGTTCGTTAACACAGTACTTCATTTTGTTTATCTGTTGGGCCCAGTCTTGAACTCAGGCCCTGTGTGTAGCTAACTGACCCTCTCTGCCCATTTATCGCCATTTACCCGTTGTTGTTGTCTAGGCTGTTTAACTGTTGTTGTCTCACCCGTTGTTCTTAGCTCTCCGAATCAACACCTGTGATTGCTTTATGCTCCTCTCTATTGTAAATATGCATTGTATACTGTTGTTTAGGGCAGCTCTCATTGTTCTTTTTTACTGTGGAGTCCCTAGTCCTGCTCAACGTGCCTCAGATAGCCCCCTTGTCCCACCCCACACACATGCGGAGACCGCACCTAGCTTAACTGGCGCCTACAGAGATGCAACCTCTCTCATCGTCACCCACTGTACTAGCACCCTACCATACCCTTGTCTGTACACTATGCCATGAATCTATCCTACCACGCCCAGAAATCTGCTCCTTTTGTTATCTGTTCCCAAAGCACTAGACGACCAGTTGTTATTTAAAGCCTTTAGCCGTACCCTCATCATTCTCCTCCTCTGTTCCTCTGGTGATGTAGAGTTTAAATTCTTAGGGAGCGGCTGCATAGGTGACGGTTTTGGAGAGTCTGGAGTGCCCAAAGTAAAATGCCTGCCACTCAGGCCCAGAAAAAAGGATATGCACATAATTAGTACTATTGAAAAGGAAACACTGAAGTTTCTACAAGTATTAAAATAATGTATGTGAGTATAACAGAACTGATATAGCAGGCAAAAACCTGAGGAAAATCCATCCGGATTTGCAGTTCTTTTTGTAAATGACCATCTTCTCCATTGTGCCTATTCATTTTTATTTTAACCAGAACTGAGACTGCAGTACCTATGGCTTCCACTAGATGTCAACAGTCTCTATACAAAGACTGGGAATTCTAGGAGTAAGCAAAACAGATAGGAAGAGGAAGTTGTCAAGGGACCACTTTTGTAAACAAGGTTTGACGGGCGCGAAGATTGTGAACGCGCACCACTTTATTTTTCTTTCCTATCTTTCATGTTATCGTCCGGTTGAAATATTACAGCAAATATACACAAAAGGATACCTAAGGATACATTCAAAATGATGTTTTGATTTGTTTGTAGAAAGTGTATAGGTATAATTTGAACGTGTTCTCTTCACGGTTCAATGGGCGACTCAACAGTGGATTTTATGATCATAACGTGCCAACCAAAAAGAGATTTATGGATATAATAAATGACTTTTTCTAACAAAAAAAAACAATTGGATGTCTTCGTTGGACACTTGGGAAGCCCTCAGCAGAAGTTCTTCGAAAGGTAAGGGATTTTATATTAGCGATTTGATGCGTTTTGTGAGACCTGCGTTGGTTAGGGATTTATGCTAAGGATTGCTGGTTTGGGATGCACCAGCTGCACATTGATCCAGAATTGATGTCTCTCGATGTGAAGGAATGGGCGACCAATGCTGCGTTCAAAAAAAGTGAGGTCAATGTACGTGCAATGAACGTGGTCAATGACTGTGCCGAGCGTGGCGTCAAGCTCACATCCGACTTCGTCGCAGTGGCAAGGAAGGAGCAGCACCTGCAGAATGTGCTGCAGGCAGTTGAACATGACCGCAACCAACAGCCAAACCTTCGCCGCTGCAAACGCAAGCTAATCCCTGAATAGGACGGTTACTCTTGGGTGGCGGGTGGGGAGACATATCTGGGGGGGAGACGCACTGGCTAGGTTCAGAGTTCAGGTTCAATTTCCTCTCTCTTTCTCCCTGGTGATGTTGCTCAGTGGAGCAGACTCTGGCACAGACTGAGCAATTAAGTTTGAAGTTTAGTTAGTGTCAGCTCTTACGATTAGGCCCTGTTAGTTGCCAGTGAGTTAGCCACTAGAGAGGGTTTGTTCTTTTAAGTGTGTCAGTATCGCCCATTGTGTTTAACAATAAAGTCAATTAAACTTTATATGTGTGTCCGACATCCATCACTGCTGCACAAAATTCAGGGTAAGGCCACGTGAACATGTCCCATTGACCTCTATTCATTTTGTCTATAGGACAAATGAATGGAGAATCTTGAAAGTTGAATTCTGATAAATGCCCAAGTTGCCCAAAGGGCAAACAAACAACTTTTACTTTGATAACCCTATAGAACATGTTACTGTATAAAAGTTAACTGTACTCAACATTTCCAGGTCAACCTTATGGCAATTAGACAAAAAAAAAAATCAAATTTTTTGAAATTTCGCCAAAGTTCACGTGTTAGGTGGCACCCCTAAATCTCAATGGAATTCCTCAAAAAAGTAATTTTTATGTTAATTTGAACAAAATGCAATGCCAGCCAAATTGATATTTTGAAATTAAAATTTCACATTCAAATTTGATGCACCCTAATGTACGTACAGTCACTGTGGGGACGACGTCCTCGATACACTTATTGATAAAGCCAGTGACTGATGTGGTGTACTCCTCAATGCCATCGGAAGATTCCCGGAACATATTCCAGTCTGTGCTAGCAAAACAGTCCTGTAGTTTAGCATCTGCTTCATCTCACCACTTTTTTATAGACCGAGTCACTGGTGCTTCCTGCTTTAATTTTTGCTTGTAAGCAGGAATCAGGAGGATAGAGTTATGGTCAGATTTGCCAAATGGAGGGGGAGGGAGAGCTTTGTACGCATCTCTGTGTGTGGAGTAAAGATGGTCTAGCATTTTTTCCCCTCTGGTTGAACATTTAACAAACTGATTTAAGTTTCCCTGCATTAAAGTCACCGGCCACTAGGGGCGCCGCCTTTGGATGAGTGTTTATCCTGTTTGCTTATGGTGGAATACAGCTCATTGAGTGTGGTTTTGTACCAACCTCGCTCTGTGGTGGTATGTAGACAGCTGTGGTCTACAGTTTATCATGAGATACTCTACCTCAGGCGAGCAAAACTTTAAGACTTCCTTAGATATCGTGCACCAGCTGTTTATTTTACATAAATGCATAGTCTCCCGGCCCCGTGTCTTACTCCTGGTGTTGTTTATGATAAGGGCATTTACAGCAGCCGACTGAGGTATGTCTCTGTGGCGCTCACTCTTACGTACTTGTGTGTGTCTGCGCTGTTGACTAAACATGGGCTTAGCTTCTTCAAAACATTACTTTATTATGCTCAGGTATGGAACACTAAAGCTTCCTCCTCTCCTCTCTTTTATAACTCTGCAAATGTCAGACAGATATCTTTCCAAGGTATGTGAGATGCTCACCTACAGGTCAAACCCACACCCAGGCTGGTGTGTGTCTGTGTGTGTGTCTGTGTGTGTATGTGTGTGTGTGTGGTTAGTTTTATGTAAGGCATGTTACGCAAGCAGTAGAGAATTCAGTCTGTCAATCCACCCCTCCTCTCCTCACACACACGTCTGACATTGACACTATCCATTCCTCCCTCTCTCTATCCATTCCTCCCTCCCTCTATCCATTCCTCCCTCTCTCTATCCATTCCTCCCTCTCTCTATCCATTCCTCCCTCCCTCTATCCATTCCCCCCTCTCATTCATCGATCTGCCCCTTTCCTCTCTACCCTTCCTCTTTCTCTCCCCTACGACTTCTCTATCTCTTTGCTCTCTCTTTACCCCCCGATCTCTCTCCATATCTCTATTCTCTTCCAAGCTGCTGTCACAGATGCAGACAACAGAGGACAGGAGTTCAAGATGAGAAGGTGAAAGATACTTCACAGAGTCTGAAGAAACTAACACACGCGGTCTGTCAATATGTCGGCAAAACAACGACTACAATACCTTATCAAAAGACGGCGTCAACTTTACTAGCAAAACTTGATATGAAATACCCACCGTTCATGTGGCTGCTCTGTTGTACTCCTCCGCATGCACACAGCTTCCATGGATCTGTCCACATCGTCGAAATGGTACATCAGCTAACACACACGCACACACACGTACACACATACACATACACACACACAGACACACACACACACACAGACGCACACACACAGAAACAGAGCACAAAGGGTTAAACACGTACACACACTTCTCTGCAGGATGGGGTGCTCTAGAACTGGAACAGAATAATATATTTTGGAATGTTCTCAGAGACTACCTGAGTCACATACAGAATTCTCATGTATCTCTATGTACCTAAACATCCCAGAGAGGACTAAACATTATTCTCAGAACAAATACAGACTAGGTGGGGCTTATTCATTGAGAAAAACGGGTTACCACTGTAAGTGGATAACCATGGAAAAAGGGCCACTGCTTCGTTTAATTAGCTACCTATAAGTAAGTGACTTTAGAGTGGCAGAGAAACGTGTTCTTTGTTTCTCTTTCATATATCTAACGAGGGTGTTTCGTTATCATAGACGGGTGGTCTCTCGACAGACCCAAAATATTTAGCTTGGAGCTAAATGAAACTGAGTATATGTGTTTGTTTTTGTTGTGTGCATGTAGATATACCGGAGATGTGTGTGTGTGTGTGTGTGTGTGTGTGTGTGTGTGTGTGTGTGTGTGCAACCACAAATACAAATCTTTCTCTTTACATTTGACAGTGCAAACAAAGAAAGACTGATTAAGTATGATAGCGAGGGCACCAGAAAAAGGTTAACTTCTAACAGTGAACAGTCCATAATATGCACCAGCTGGACAGGGTTTTGGAACTAGACGGGTCACTGTTCACATAAAACGGGTGAGAAAAAGAGAATCATTAAAATAATAATCATGTCTCAATCTGGCAAACCTGACAACAGAGCATGTTGAGGAGTAAGCACTGAGGGGATTCCCATATTGGACTGCTCTGTGTGAGTGTGAGTGTGAATGTGAGTGGGACAGTAAACCGAAAAGTCAGCCAGTTGCATTAAAGAAAAGTTTTTGTCATCTAACCAGTTATCAGAGAATATTAGCTACTGTATAAAAGAGTAGAGTAGAGTCACAATTCAAAGGCTCAGACACAAGAGGAATGTGGCAGGGTCTACAGTCAATCACGGACTACAAAAAGAAAACCAGCCCCGTTGCGGACCATGATGTCCTGCTCCCAGACAAACTAAACAACTTCTTTGCTCGCTTTGAGGACAATACAGTGCCACCGACACGGCCTGCTACCAAAACCTGCGGGCTCTCCTTCACCGCAGCCAATGTGAGAAAAACATTTAAATGTGTTAACCCTCGCAAGGCTGCCGGCCCAGATGGCATCCCTGGCCATGTCCTCAGAGCATGCGCAGACCAGCTGGCTGGTGTGTTTACGGACATATTCAATCAGTCCCTATCCCAGTCTGCTATTCCCACATGCTTCAAGAGGGCCACCATTGTTCCTGTTCCCAAGAAAGCTAAGGTAACTGAGCTAAATGACTATCGCCCCATAGCACTCACTTCCGTCATCATGAAGTGCTTTGAGAGATTAGTCAAGGATCATATCACCTCCATCCTGCCAGACACCCTGGACCCACTCCAATTTGCTTACCGTCCCAATAGGTCCACAGACGACGCAATAACAATCTGCCCTAACCCATCTGGACAAGAGGAATACTTATGTAAGAATGCTGTTCATCGACTACAGCTCAGCATTTAACACCATAGTTCCCTCCAAGCTCGTCATTAAGCTCGAGACCCTGGGTCCCGACCCAGCCCTGTGCAACTGGGTCCTGGACTTCCTGACGGGCCGGCCCCAGGTGGTAAGGGTAGGAAACAACATCTCCACCCCGCTGATCCTCAACACTGGGGCCCCACAAGGGTGTGTTCTCAGCCCTCTCCTGTACTCCCTGTTCACCCATGACTGCTTGGCCAAGCACGCATCCAACTCAATCATCAAGTTTGCTGACGACACTACAGTGGTAGGCTTGATTACCAACAACGACGAACGGCCTACAGGGAGGAGGTGAGGGCCCTCGGAGTGTGGTGTCAGGAAAATAACCTCTCACTCAATGTCAACAAAACAAAGGAGATGATTGTGGACTTCAGGAAACAGGAGAGGGAGCACCCCCCCCTATCCACGTCGAGGGGACAGTAGTGGAGAAGGTGGAAAGTTCCTCGGCGTACACATCACGGACAAACTGAGTTGGTCCGACATACTCATATCAAATGTATACACTGTACTCTAAACCATCTACTGAATCTTGCCTATGCCGTTCGGCCATCGACCCAAATCTCTAGCCACTTTAATAATTATAATTGGATGAAATAATGTATCACTAGCCACTTTAAACAATGCAATTTATATAATGTTAACATATCCTACATTACTCATCTCATATATATATATATATATATACACTGCTCAAAAAAATAAAGGGAACACTAAAATAACACATCCTAGATCTGAATTAATGAAATAATCTTATTAAATACTTTTTTCTTTACATAGTTGAATGTGCTGACAACAAAATCACACAAAAATTATCAATGGAAATCAAATGTATCAACCCATGGAGGTCTGGATTTGGAGTCACACTCAAAATTAAAGTGGAAAACCACACTACAGGCTGATCCAACTTTGATGTAATGTCCTTAAAACAAGTCAAAATGAGGCTCCGTAGTGTGTGTGGCCTCCACGTGCCTGTATGACCTCCCTACAACGCCTGGGCATGCTCCTGATGAGGTGGCGGATGGTCTCCTGAGGGATCTCCTCCCAGACCTGGACTAAAGCATCCGCCAACTCCTGGACAGTCTGTGGTGCAACGTGGCGTTGGTGGATGGAGCGAGACATGATGTCCGAGATGTGCTCAATTGGATTAAGGTCTGGGGAACGGGTGGGCCAGTCCATAGCATCAATGCTTTCCTCTTGCAGAAACTACTGACACACTCCAGCCACATGAGGTCTAGCATTGTCTTGCATTAGGAGGAACCCAGGGCCAACTGCACCAGCATATGGTCTCACAAGGGGTCTGAGGATCTCATCTCGGTACCTAATGGCAGTCAGGCTACCTCTGGCGAGCACATGGAGGGCTGTGCGGCCCCCCAAAGAAATGCCACCCCACACCATGACTGACCCACCGCCAAACCGGTCATGCTGGAGGATGTTGCAGGCAGCAGAACGTTCTCCACGGCGTCTCCAGACTCTGTCACGCCTGTCACGTGCTCAGTGTGAACCTGCTTTCATCTGTGAAGAGCACAGGGCGCCAGTGACGAATTTGCCAATCTTGGTGTTCTCTGGCAAATGCCAAACGTCCTGCACGGTGTTGGGCTGTAAGCACAACCCCACCTGTGGACGTCGGGCCCTCATACCATCCTCATGGAGTCTGTTTCTGACCGTTTGAGCAGACACATGCACATTTGTGGCCTGCTGGAGGTCATTTTGCAGGGCTCTGGCAGTGCTCCTCCTGCTCCTCCTTGCACAAAGGCGGAGGTAGCGGTCCTGCTGCTGGGTTGTTGCCCTCCCACGGCCTCCTCCACGCCTCCTGATGTACTGGCCTGTCTCCTGGTAGCACCTCCATGCTCTGGACACTACGCTGATAGACACAGCAAACCTTCTTGCCACAGCTCGCATTGATGTGCCATCCTGGATGAGCTGCACTACCTGAGCCACTTGTGTGGGTTGTAGACTCCGACTCATGCTACCACTAGAGTGAAAGCACTGCCAGCATTCAAAAGTGACCAAAACATCAGCCAGGAAGCATAGGAACTGAGAAGTGGTCTGTGGTCACCACCTGCAGAACCACTCCTTTATTGGGGGTGTCTTGCTAATTGCCTATAATTTCCACCTGTTGTCTATTCCATTTTGCACAACAGCATGTGAAATTTATTGTCAATCAGTGTTGCTTCCTAAGTGGACAGTTTGATTTCACAGAAGTGTGATTG
The DNA here is from genome assembly GCA_030435695.1 of Brachymystax lenok tsinlingensis. Lineage (NCBI taxonomy): Eukaryota > Metazoa > Chordata > Actinopteri > Salmoniformes > Salmonidae > Brachymystax > Brachymystax lenok. The sequence goes on along the minus strand of CM059781.1, from coordinate 9,563,048 downwards.
ACTTGGAGTTACCTTGTGTTGTTTAAGTGTTCCCTTTATTTTTTTGAGCAGTGTATATATATATATATATATATATATATATATATATGTGTATATACTGTACTCCATACCATCTACTGCATCTTGCCTATGCCGGTCAGCCATCGCTCATCCATATATTTATATGTACATACTCGTATTCATTCCTTTACTCTTGTGTGTATAAGGTAGTTGTTGTGAATTTTTTAGATTACTTGTTAGATACTACTGCATGGTCGGAACTAGAAGCACAATCATTTCGCTACACTCGCATTAACATCTGCTAACCATGTGTATGTGACAATTTAGCCAACTAGCTATTAGCCTGGCCAGCCTAGCCAACCACCATGGTTATGGTTGGCAAGCCAGAGCCCAACAACTGGATACCAGCTAGAACACAACTAACACAGCACAACCAAAACATAGCAGCAGATCAAATGCAAAGAGATAGCAGAGACTTACAGATTGATGGCTGGGGTCCATCCAATGGCAAAACTTTTAAAAGAGTGCAGGCTGAGTTGGCTACCAAAGTGAGGGTGAGGTGGGCGCATCATCAGGCTGATTCAGTGAGGGATATATAATAGCTATATAGTGAGAAAAATCCCAAATAGATAGATTCCTAACATCAATCAGCCAGCGAGCTAGCACTAAGTAAATGTAACCGTTGTGAAATGGCTAGCAAGTATTGTTGTATTTATGGCAATATGAATTTTTTTGTCTATACAGCCCATCTCTACTCCCTTGTCTGATTCACTCTGTAAAAGGGTATGTTAAGAAAGCACATGACATCATACACTTACCTGATAGTTCATATATTTGTACGTACAAACAAAAACACATATTCATGTTCAAAGACAGGGATAATAGAGATTCACACCTGGCTTATTAGAGCACACACACAAACATACACACCTGGACTGGAAAATCACAGAGCATGTCCTTAAATGGTTCCTCTGTAATCATCGTCACACGCTAAACCTTCTTCCACTCTTCTCACATGCATACACACAAACACATCTTCCTACCAGAAACAACTACCTACCAGAAACAGCTACCTACCGTAAATAACTACCTACCAGAAACAACTACCTACCAGAAACAACTACAGTGCGTAAAAGAAACAACTACCTACCGGAAACAACTACCTACCAGAAACAGCTACCTACCAGAAACAGCTACCTACCAGAAAAAACTACAGTACCTACCAGAAACAACTACTTACGAGAAACAACTACAGTGCGTAAAAGAAACAACTACCTACCGGAAACAACTACCTACCAGAAACAACTACAGTACCTACCAGAAACAACAACCTACTCCTGTTGGAAAACAGAAAAGACGAAAAGACAACAAAGACTGAATCACACTCCTGAGAGTGTGCCCTCATCTGGACAACCAATCAGACAGATCGTTAGGGCCAGTGAACAGTCCATCATCTTATTTTCACACATATGGAGTGACTTGAGGTCAGTGCCCATGTCACATGATGGCTATTGTTAGGTGGCTTGTAGAGGTCATTCACCCCAAAATGTTAGTGCAGTCCCATTCTTTACTATTTTATCCCAGGGTGCGCACATGTTCTAACACACTTAGAACTTGCATTCCCAACATGGGAACGGTATTATTGGATATTCCCTGAGATTTAGTTGTTACCTGTAAACTGTCCAGATAATGCGTAGACTGGACCTGTCTTCTGAGGTTTCCAGAGAAGTAGAAAGAAAGGGAGAAAGAGATAGACAGATAGGGAAGGGAAAGAAAGGGAGGGAGAGAGCATGAGAGAGGGGGAAGGGGGAGAGGGAGGGGAAGGAGAGAGGGCTGGAGAGGTAGAGAGTGGGAGGGAGGGGATTGAGTGAGTGGACAGAGAGAGGAGGGAAGGTAGTGAGAGAGGGAGGGGAGAGAGAGGTAGAGGGAAGGGGAAGAGAGGTAGAGAAGATGGGAGAGAGGTAGAGAAGATGGGAGAGAGGTAGAGAAGATGGGAGAGAGGTAGAGAGGAGGGAAGGTAGTGAGAGAGGGAGGGAAAGAGAGAGGGAGCGAGATAGATAGAGAGAGAGAAAGAAAGAAAGGTAGAGGGAGGAGAGAGAGAGAAAGAAAGAAAGGTAGAGGGAGGAGAGAGAGAGGAAGAGGGGGAGAGGGGTGGGAGAGAGAGGGAAGGTGGAGAGAGAGGGAAGGTGCAGAGAGAGGGGGGAGTTAGATAAGAGTGGGCTACTGTTGCCATTTTTTGAATGGGTAAAAACACACACACACACACACACACACACACACACAATTATGGGAAGACAGACATGAGACCACCACTCTCTCCCTGAGGGCCTGCTGGGGGATTGCCTATGAGGTGTTTGAAGTCTCAGTTTAGAACCAGAGCGTGACACGATGGTGTGTTTGAGGGTTTATGTGTGTGTGTGTTATCAGAATCTGTGTGCCTGGGGGTGGTATTGTGGCTGTGTGTGTATCAGCCATCCCATCAGTCTAGCTCTGTCCTGTCATGTAGCACTGTTTCAAACACATGGGTCAAATCCCTAACCACTGGAAACTTGTACAGCTGGTACAGAGAGGCCTTTATGGGACAGGTGGCACATTAAGATACAATCTGCGCTCACTGCAAGCATAGCATTCAACTTCAATTTACAATCACTGCTAGCCTAGCATTCAACTTCAATTTACCCTCACTGCTAGCCTAGCATTCAACTTCAATTTACCCTCACTGCTAGCCTAGCATTCAACTTAAATTTACCCTCACTGATAGGCTAGCATTCAGCTTCAATTTGCCCTCACTGCTAGCCTAGCATTCAACTTCAATTTGCCATCACTGCTAGCCTAGCATTCAGAATGGAAAATTCCATAAAATTATATCATGGCTTTAGAAGCTTCTGATAGGCTAATTGACATCATTTGAGTCAATTGGAGGTGTACCTGTGGATGTATTTCAAGGCCTACCTTCAAACTCTGCCTCTTTGCTTGACATCATGGGAAGTAAAATGAAAGCCAAGACCTCCCCCAAAAAATGGTAGACCTCCACAAGTCTGGTTGGGTTGGGAGCAAATTTCAAACACCTGAAGGTGCCACATTCATCTGTAGGAACAATAGTACGCAAGTATAAACACCATGGAACCACGCAGCAGTCATACCGCTCAGGAAGGAAACAAGTTCTGTCTCTTAGAGATGAATGTACTTTGGTACGAAAAGTGCAAATCAATCCCAGAACAACAGCAAAGGACCTTGTGAAGATGCTGGAGGAAACAGGTACAAAGTATCTATATCCACAGTAAAACAAGTCCTATATCGACGTAACCTGAAAGGCCGCTCAGCAAGGAAGAAGCCACTGCTCCAAAACCACCATAAAAAAGACAGACTACGGTTTGAAACTGCACATTGGGACAAACATCGTACTTTTTGGAGAAATGTCCTCTGGTCTGATGAAACAAAAATAGAACTGTTTGGCCATAATGACCATCGTTATGTTTGGAAGAAAAAGGGAAAGGCTTGCAAGCAGAAGAACACCATCCCATCCGTGAAGCACAGAGGTGGCAGCATCATGTTGTGGGGGTGCTTTGCTGCAGGAGGGACTGGTGCACTTCACAAAATAGATGGCATCATGAGGAAGGACAATTATGTGGATATATTGAAGAAACATCTCAAGACATCAGTCAGGAAGTTAAAGCTTGGTCGCAAATAGGTCTTCCAAATGGACAATGACCCCAAGCATACTTGTGGCAAAATGGCATAAGTACAACAAATTCAAGTCATTGGAGTGGCCATCACAAAGCCTTGACCTCAATCCTATAGAAAATGTGTGGGCAGAACTGAAAAAGCGTGTGCGAGCAAGGAGGCCTACAAACCTGTCTCAGTTACACCAGCTCTGTCAGGAGGAATGGGCCAAAATTCACCCAACTTATTGTGGGAAGCTTGTGGAAGGCTACCCGAAACGTTTGACCCAAGTTAAACAATTTAAAGGCAATGCTACCAAATACTAATTGAGTGTATGCAAATGTCTGACCCACTGGGAATGTGATGAAAGAAATAAAAGCTGAAATAAATCATTCTCTCTACTATTATTCTGAAATGTCACATTCTTAAAATAAAGTGGTGATCCTAACAGACCTAAGACAGGGAATTTTTATTAGGATTAAATGTCAGGAATTGTTGAAAACTGAGTTTAAACGTATTTGGCTAAGGTGTATGTAAGCTTCAGACTTCAACTGTATATATATATATATAATACTAGACTACATATATATGGTGTAATACCGGACTATAAACACAGTGTACAAAACATGAAGAACATCTTCCTAATATTGAGCAGCTCCCCCGTTTGCCCTCAGAACAACCTCACGGCATGAAAGTGTTCCACAGAATTGCTGACCCATGTTGACTCCAGTGCTTCCCACAGTACTTTCAAGCTGGATGTCCTTTGGATGGTGGACCATTCTTCATACACACGAAACTGTTGAGCGTTAAGAACCCAGCAGCTTTCCAGTTCTTGACACTGTCAAACCGGTGCGCCTGGCACCTATTACCATACCCCAATCAAAGGTACTTAAATCCTTGGTCTTCCCCATTCCCCGTTTGATTGACACACATACACAATCCATGTCTCACTTGTCTCAACGCTTAAAAATCCTTCTTTAACCTGTCTCCTCCCTTTCATCTACACTGATTGAAATGGATTTAACAAGTGACATCAATATGGGGTCATTGCTTTCACCTGGATTCACTTGGTCAGTCTATGTCATGAATAGGGCAGGTGTTCCTAATGTTCGTATAATCAGCACAGGAGGCTGCTGAGGGGAGGACGGCTCATTATAATGGCTGGAATGGAGCAAATGGAATGGTATTAACCACATGGTAACCATGTGTTTGATGTGTTCGATTCCATTCCATTTATTCCCTTCCAGCCATTATTAGTTAAGGTGCCACCTGTGACACTCAGTGTTAATAGGGTATACTACTAGACTATATGTTCTATACTATATAGGAAGAGAGATGGAAAGAGAGACTGAAAATAGAGAGGGAGAGAACAGAGAGAGCCTTCATTGCTGTTTAATAGGGTGCCCTCTCAACCCCACACCCTGAGCACACACACACACACACACACACACACACACACACACCCACTCCCTTTGCCAGGAGAATCAATCACAGCATTCATCCAGGCCCCAGCCTAGTCGATTCATTCCATCCTAGCCACAGAGGCACAGGCAAAGGTTGACAGACACGCACAAACGTTCACACGCACACATGCACACACAAACTCACACACCTGTCTTTGAAAGCCTTCTCTCCCATCTCTCTGGCTGCTCTGTGGACCTAGTCTAGACGCAGGTCACAACGAACTAGTGCACCTTGTGACCCGCGTCTAGACTATTGGGTCCCCCTTTACCACCCAGACCAGCCGTGTCTCTGCCCCCTACACGACAGAGACAGGAGTATTATACACCACAGACACACTGTTACTATTATAATCTGACCTACGGTGATGACCCACCTGTGCACCCGGCCCACTGGTTGCCCCCTACTTGGGGGTCGGTTCTGGGGTCCACCTTGCCGTATTTGTGGGCCGTCAAGTCCAGACCACTGTCCCTTTGGATGGTAATCTGAGATTTGGAGGGAGAGGAGAGACAGAGGGGAGGAAAGACAGAAGGGAGGAGAGAGGGTGGGAGAGACAGAGGAGAGACAAAATAAGTAATTTATTTAGTCCCCAAATGATCAGAGCGGCAGAGAGGAAGAGATAGAGGGAGAGAAAGGGAGAGACAGAGAGGGAGAGGGAGAGAGGGAGAGACAGAGGGAGAGACAGAGAGGGAGAGACAGAGGGAGAGATAGAGAGGGAGAGACAGAGAGGGAGAGACAGAGGGAGAGATAGAGAGGGAGAGACAGAGAGGGAGAGACACAAAGGGAGACAGAGAGGGAGAGACAGAGAGGGAGAGACAGAGAGGGAAAGATGGAGGGAGAAACAGAGGGAGAGAGATAGAGGGAGAGAGATAGAGGGAGAGACAGAGAGGGAGAGACAGAGAGGGAAAGATGGAGGGAGAAACAGAGGGAGAGACAGAGAGGGAAAGACAGAGAGGGAGAGACAGAGAGAGAGACAGAGAGGGAGAGACAGAGAGAGGTGGGGGTTGAAGAGAAGGAGTGATTGAGAGGAAGGAGAGGGAAGACTACAACTTAAACAACCCCATCAGAAACCCTTTCTCTGAGTCTTTAGCTGTTGACATGTTTTCTACCAGACCTCTATCAGTACGCAGTGCACAGAAACACAGTGTCACCTTTCACAGCTCTATCAGTACAAAGTACACAGAAACACAGTGTCACCTGTCACAGCTCTATCAGTACGCAGTACACAGAAACACAGTGTCACCTGTCACAGCTCTATCAGTATGCAGTACACAGAAACACAGTGTCACCTGTCACAGCTCTATCAGTATGCAGTACACAGAAACACAGTGTCACCTGTCACAGCTCTATCAGTATGCAGTACACAGAAACACAGTGTCACCTGTCACAGCTCTATCAGTATGCAGTACACAGAAACACAGTGTCACCTTTCACAGCTCTATCAGTACAAAGTACACAGAAACACAGTGTCACCTGTCACAGCTCTATCAGTACGCAGTACACAGAAACACAGTGTCACCTGTCACAGCTCTATCAGTACGCAGTACACAGAAACACAGTGTCACCTGTCACAGCTCTATCAGTATGCAGTACACAGCAACACAGTGTCCACCTGTCACAGCTCCTTTGAAGACAGAATAGATAGGATAGGCAGGATAGACAGGAAAGACAGGATAGGCAGGATAGACAGGATAGACAGGATAGGCAGGATAGACAGGATAGACAGAATAGACAGGATAGGCAGGATAGACAGAATAGGCAGGATAGACAGAATAGACAGGATAGGCAGGATAGACAGAATAGACAGGATAGACAGGATAGGCAGGATAGACAGGATAGGCAGGATAGGCAGGATAGACCGAATAGACAGGATAGACAGGATATACCGGATATACAGAATAGACAGGATAGACAGAATAGACAGGATAGGCAGAATAGACAGGATAGACAGGATAGACAAGATAGACAAGATATACAGAATAGACAGGATAGGCAGGATAGACAGGATAGACAGGATAGGCAGGATAGACAGGATAGGCAGGATAGGCAGGATAGACAGAATAGGCAGGATAGGCAGGATAGGCAGGATAGACAGATTAGACTGGATATACATGATAGACAGGATAGACAGGATAGGCAGGATAGACATATTAGACAGGCTAGACAGAATAGACAGGATAGACAAGATAGACAGGATATACAGAATAGGCAGAATAGACAGGATACACAGGATATACAGAATAGGAGGGATAGACAGGATAGGCAGGATAGGCAGGATAGGCAGGGTAGACAGGATAAACAGAATAGACAGGATAGACAGGATATGCAGAATAGGCAGGATAGGCAGGATAGACAGAATAGACAGGATAGGCAGGATAGGCAGGAGAGACAGAATAGACAGAATAGACAGGATAGGCAGGATAAACAGGATATACAGGATAGACAGAATAGACAGGATAGGCAGGATAAACAGGATATACAGGATAGGCAGGATAGACAGAATAGACAGGATATACAGAATAGACAGGATAGACAGGATAGACAGAATAGACAGGATAGACAAGATAGACAGGATATACAGAATAGGCAGGATAGACAGGATAGACAGGATAGGCAGAATAGGATAGGCTCTGAATCCATCGGTGAGAGGAAGAAGGGAAGGAGAGAGGCTGAGAGGGAGAGAGGTCAGAGCCCATGCTTACTGACATTCTCTTAGCCAAGGTGTCTCTCACACACTCATGAACGAGTGCACACGCACACACACACATTTAACCCCAATCACACACTTGTTCACGCTGCTCCCACGCATTTAACCCCAGCTCTCACACTCTCCTCTCCGTCAAGATCAGACACACTTTGGCTGAGACAAGATCAGACACACTCTGGCTGAGACAAGATCAGACACACTCTGGCTGAGACAAGATCAGACACACTCTGGCTGAGACAAGATCAGACACTCTGGCTGAGACAAGATCAGACACTCTGGCTGAGACAAGATCAGACACTGGCTGAGACAAGATCAGACACACTCTGGCTGAGACAAGATCAGACACTCTGGCTGAGACAAGATCAGACACTCTGGCTGAGACAAGATCAGACACTGGCTGAGACAAGATCAGACATTGGCTGAGACAAGATCAGACACACTCTGGCTGAGACAAGATCAGACACTGGCTGAGACAAGATCAGACACACTCTGGCTGAAACAAGATCAGACACACTCTGACAGAGACAAGATCAGACGCTGGCAGAGACAAGATCAGACACAATCTGGCTGAGCGAAGGTCACGATTTTGGAAGCGAGTCGCCATGACACTGACTAAGATGTGTATTCAGCTCTGAATCCTATAGGAACTTGCTTTCTCCTCTGAATCCTATAACTTGCTTTCTCCTCTGAATCCTATAGGAGCTTGCTTTCTCCTCTGAATCCTATAGGAGCTTGCTTTCTCCTCTGAATCCTATAGGAACTTGCTTTCTCCTCTGAATCCTATAGGAACTTGCATTCTCTGAATTCTATAGGAACTTGCTTTCTCCTCTTAATCCTATAGGAACTTGTATTCAGCTCTGAATCCTATCGGAACTTGCTTTCTCTTCTGAATCCTAAACGAAATTGTATTCAGCTCTGAATCCTATGTTAAATTGTGTAAATATCTGAATTCTATGGTAAGTTGTATTCAGCTCTGAATCATACGGTAACTTGTATTCAGCTCTGATTTCTATACAAACTACAAACTGTTACTCTACTGTGTGTGTGTTGTGTTTTAATGTTGTGTAGAGAGAGAGACAGAGAGAGAGAGAGAGAGAGAGAGAGAGAGAGAGAGAGAGAGAGAGAGAGAGAGAGAGAGAGAGAGAGAGAGAGAGAGCATGGCTGGCCCGCTCATTAGGCAGGATTAGGCGAGAGATTGACGAGGGCGACATTTTCTGAGCTAAACTGACCAAGACAAACCTCCAACAACCGCACATAAAACCTCACATAATTCTCTGAAAAATAACATACTTCTGCATTTCCAGCTGTTTAAACACATTGCAGATATTCAGAACTTAAATAGCCAAATTGATTAGTCACAGGAATCAGGAGTAATAAAGCCAATGCAACGGCCTGTTTTACAAACGTTGGGCCTCCCACATGGACAAGCATTCATAAAATTCCATTGTGTGACGACATGGTAGGCTACACACCAGTAAGCACAAGTGTAATACAAACGGTAGGCTTACCATATACAGTGAGGGAAAAAGTATTTGATCCCCTGCTGATTTTGTACGTTTGCCCAAGGATCAGTCTATAATTTTAATGGTAGGTTTATTTGAACAGTGAGAGACAGAATAACAACAAAAAAATCCATAAAAACGCATGTGAAAAATGTTCTGAATTGATTTGCATTTTAATGAGGGAAATAAGTATTTGACCCCCTCTCAATCAGAAAGATTTCTGGCTCCCAGGTGTCTTTTATACAGGTAACGAGCTGAGATTAGGAGCACACTCTTAAAGGGAGTGCTCCTAATCTCAGTTTGTTACCTGTATAAAAGACACCTGTCCACAGAAGCAATCAATCAATCAGATTCCAAACTCTCCACCATGGCCAAGACCAAAGAGCTCTCCAAGGATGTCAGGGAGAAGATTGTAGACCTACACAAGGCTGGAATGGGTTACAAGACCATCGCCAAGCAGCTTGGTGAGAAGGTGACAACAGTTGGTGCGATTATTCGCAAATGGAAGAAACACAAAAGAACTGTCAATCTCCCTCGGCCTGGGGCTTCATGCAATATCTCACCTCGTGGAGTTGCAATGATCATGAGAACAGTGAGGAATCAGCCCAGAACTACACGGGAGGATCTTGTCAATGATCTCAAGGCAGCTGGGACCATAGTCACCAAGAAAACAATTGGTAATACACTACGCCGTGAAGGACTGAAATCCTGCAGCGCCCACAAGGTCCCCCTGCTCAAGAAAGCACATATACCTGCCCGTCTGAAGTTTGCCAATGAACATCTGAATGATTCAGAGGACAACTGGGTGAAAGTGTTGTGGTCAGATGAGACCAAAATGGGGCTCTTTGGCATCAACTCAACTCGCCGTGTTTGGAGGAGGAGGAATGCTGCCTATGACCCCAAGAACACCATCCCCACTGTCAAACATGGAGGTGGAAACATGCTTTTTGGGTGTTTTTCTGCTAAGGGGACAAGACAACTTCACCGCATCAAAGGGACGATGGACGGGGCCATGTACCGTCAAATCTTGGGTGAGAACCTCAGCCAGGGCATTCCCTCAGCCAGGGCATTGAAAATGGGTCGTGGATGGGTATTCCAGCATGACAATGACCCAAAACACACGGCCAAGGCAACAAAGGAGTGGCTCAAGAAGAAGCACATTAAGGTCCTGGTGTGGCCTAGCCAGTCTCCAGACCTTAATTCCATAGATAATCTGTGGAGGGAGCTGAAGGTTCGAGTTGCCAAACGTCAGCCTCGAAACCTTAATGACTTGGAGAAGATCTGCAAAGAGGAGTGGGACAAAATCCCTCCTGAGATGTGTGCAAGCCTGGTGGCCAACTACAAGATACGTCTGACCTCTGTGATTGCCAACAAGGGTTTTGCCACCAAGTACTAAGTCATGTTTTGCAGAGGGGTCAAAAACGTATTTCCCTCATTAAAATGCAAATCAATTTATAACATTTTTCACGTGCGTTTTTTCTGGATTTTTTTGTTGTTATTCTGTCTCTCACTGTTCAAATAAACCTACCATTAAAATTATAGACTGATCATTTCTTTGTCAGTGGGCAAACGTACAAAATCAGCAGGGGATCAAATACTTTTTTCCCTCACTGTAGATCGGCATTCATAAACGTCCAAAAGCTGAATGCCTTTTGGACTTATTTTTTTAGTGCAGTTCCGGACCAGCCTTGATTTCCTCATCCACGAACATTGGTTTTTGGTTCGGTTCGGTCCGGTCCGGGGGTGGGACCTTCTTTGGTAGGAAGAAACCTTGAGGGGAACTAGACTGCAGAAAGAGAATTATGTAGAATTATAAATTACAAGAATGTCTCTGAGGACACCATACAGGTGGATATATACTGCAGACTGAGAGTGATCATTACCCGTAAGAGGTGAAACACGGTGAACACGTGTCTCCATGCTGATAAATCAGCACCTGTAAAGGGAGGATGACTGACTGTGACTCCATTCGGACTCATCAGTGTCAGTACAAATTTGTCCCAGCGTGACACCATTTTGGGTCACCAGTGTCAGTAAAGCAGTGACATGATTGACTACATACAGTAAATTGTCAGTAACCTATTCACTGAGTGTACCAAACATTAGGGCTCCCGAGTGGCGAAGCGTTCTAAGACACAGCATCTAAGTGCTAGAGGCATATTATTCAATTCCTTAATACTTATGATAGTATAGCTACATACAATCATAAAATAAAATATGAACTGAGATATTGGTAGTAATTTCCAGCTCGGCATAAAATGGTTTTAATAACATTGTAACAAAGTGGAAAATGGTTAGTTATCTACTGAGCACACACACACAGACACACACAGATACACACTGCATGTTTTTTTTGTGTGGGGGAGGTCTGGGCTGTGTGTGAATAGGTCCATTATGAGGTCATAGGGAGCTGTCATCTATCTCTCTCCGTCAGTGGAAAACAGCCGTAATCTTCCCTAATTAAATACCGTCCATCAGTGTGCGTGTGTGTGCGCGTGCGTGTCTGTGTGTGTGTGTGTGTCTATTTCAGAACGCATAGTGAGTCGCAGAGTGGCATTTATTGTCATGAATCTTGAACTGGAGGCAGCTCTGCAGAGTGTGTAGGTATGTGTGTGAGAGTTTTCAGAGGGTTTTCAGAGGGCTCATTGAGAGAATGTGTGTGTGTTAGAAGGTAAATACAGCTTACATTATTTGCAGCGAGAGAGCGTAGGCAGAGTGTGCACTTGAAGGGCCATGCTATGTGTGCTCAGGATGGCCATCAAAGAAGACCTCTAGATGGTGGAATACAGCGTGAGAGAGAGGGGCTCTCACATCTGTGTGTGTGTGTGTGTGTGTGTGTGTGTGTGTGTGTGTGTGTGTGTGTGTGTGTGTGTGTGTGTGTGTGTGTGTGTGTGTGTGTGTGTGTGTGTGTGTGTGTGTGTGTGTGTGTGTGTGTGTGTGCGCACGGTCACCTATGACCTGAGTGAAGCATTGCGACCTATTTTGAGTGAGTTGAAGGCTTAGTGCTTTTGAAGCAGACATCACTCAAAGGCACATATTGCACTATCAAAAATAAGTCTGGATTAGTGCTCTTCATTCCTGGTCCTGGAGGTCCCAGTCCTTTATTAATCAGGGGTGAGGTCCCGGTTCGTTATTAATCAAGGGTGAGGTCCCAGTCATGTATTAATCAGGGGTGAGGTCCCAGTCCTTTATTTACCAGGGGTGAGGTTCCGTTTCTTCATTAATCAGATGTTTGACTGTACGTACACTCCAGCCTTCAAGGCCATACGACGGAGTTTGCATTTTTGGGACTATCCCTTTGGTTACATTGTACTAAAATAATTTGACTTGTCTTTGACCCAAGTCTCTGACATTACCATGTCATACAGTACTTAGTATTTTTGTATTATATTAGGATCCCCAAAGGGGCATGTGAAGAGACACAGCCTATCACTAGTTACCCATTCTAAAACTGACTGGAGCTCTATGTTTAGAGTGTCAGTTATTTATTTTACTATCATAGCTGATGTTTATACGGTTCTTTCGTCAGCGTACATAGACATACAGGCTTTATTCAAGGTCAGCGGAAGGTCAGCAGTATAAACAGAAAACAATAATGGCCCTAGCCGGCTGCCCTGCGGAACACCACACAAAACCGAATTAGCCATAGAGAGGCTTTGATTAAAGAAAACCATCTGTGTTCTATTAGATAGGTAACTCTCAATTCATGATAAGACCGAAGATGTAAATCCATGACACCTATGTTTTTTCAGAAATAGGTTATGATGACTGACACCTACTGGGTGCTTTGCTATTCTTGGGCAGTACAATGACCTTTACCTCCCTCCAGGCCTGAGGGCACACACCGTCCTCTAGGCTTATATTGAAGATGTGGCAAACAGGACTCACAATGTATTCCATCATCAACTTCAGCAATTTACCATCCAGGTTGTCAGTACCAGGTGGCTTGTCCTTATGTATAGATAGCAAAACATTTTTACCTCTACAATACCAACTTTGAGGTACTCAAAACTACAGTGCATTATTTGGTCCGTTATAAATGAATATGAAGGCTCAGCGTATGCTGTTGGCATGTCATGCCTAAATGTGCTAATGTTGTCAACAAAAATGTTATGCCGTGTTCAAAACAACTGGGAACTCAGAACTCGGAAATCTCAGTCTTCCGACACTAAAGTGTGTTCAAGACAACTAGGAACTGGAAAAAAGCCAAGCTTCGACTGGAAAAAATTGTTTCTAGAGCTCCGACTTTCTGACATGAAGATCACTGATGTCATGATTTGACCTCGTCTTGAAAGCACCATTAGTCACTGTGTCACTGCCTATACTCACCTGCCAGCCTAGCTAGGGTCAACTTCATGACATCACACACTGACCCTTAGCTAGGGTTCACTCAATTACATCACAGTATGACCCCTCGCTAGGGTCAACTCCATTACATCAGTGCTACATTTATACTTTGCATACTTTACATTATACCCATTCACAAAGACCAGGGAGGACTGTAAACTAGTATTGCAGACAGGGTTGTAGCCTCCAGGACTGCTTGTGGTTCAGCAACAATCTACATCAGGTGTGAATATTTGTGATTCAACACTGACACCTGGTGGTGAGGATCGGGACTACAGGAAATAGGCTGCAGTGTTGGTTTCAGAACAGTTTTGTTTTAGGACATGAAGAAAGAAGTTAATTGGCTACTTGTTCAATCATGTTACCTCTAATGCATTACATTTCTATTAATAAATTCCAAACATTTCACCTCACTGAACACAACCCCAGTTCTGCCATCCTCTGAGCATTATTGTCCTCCAGTCCAGCAGAGAGCACTGCAGGTTGTCCAATCCCATCTCCCAGAGTCTCATGTACCTGCCAATATTTACCGTGACCACACGTCCCCGAGGCCAGACTGGCCAATAGCATGTCAGAGTCGGACACCTTCGATTTCCACGTTGCATAACAAGAGACGTTTAGAGACCTGTCAATCAGATAAACCAACAATTAGAGACAGAGGGGACTAGTCAACTAACCAAACAGATGAGAGAATGACAGGATCAGAGGATGGAGGAGGATTCAGACGCAGTACTCCTATTGACCGGTGGATGGCACTACAACATGCTTTAACATTTCAACTACTCCCAAATCCCAAATCCACATACTGTAGGTATACAATTCAGACACGGTTCTCTCTACACCAAAGTTAGCTATTGTAACTTTGCCTCTACACCAATCAGCAATGTTATTGTGAGGCTCTGACCTGGGGAGAAGATGTCTTTCAGACAGCTGTGTTATTGTGAGGCTCTGACCTGGGGGGAAGATGTATTTCAGTCAGCTTTGTTATTGTAATTATAATTAATCTCTCAAAAGTCCTCATACAGTGCCTTCGGAAAGTATTCAGACCCCTTGACTTTTTCCACATTTTGTTACATTACAGCCTTATTCTAAAATGTGTTAAATAGTTTTTTTTCCCTATACACACAATACCCCATAATGACAAAGCAAAAACAGTTTTTTAGACATTTTTGCTAATTTATACAAAATTAAAAATTAAATATTACATTTACATAAGTATTCAGACCCTTTACTCAGTACTTTGTTGAAGCACCATTGGCAGCGATTACAGCCTCGTCTTCTTGAGTATGACGCTAACCCCACTCCCACTCCCCAGGCACTATCCTTTGTTGACTTCTGTAACCGTAAAAGCCTTGGTTTCATGCATGTCAACATCAGAAGCCTCCTCCCTAAGTTTGTTTTATTCACTGCCCTAGCACACTCTGCCAACCCGAATGTCCTAGCCGTGTCTGAATCCTGGCTTAGGAAGTCCACCAAAAACCCTGAAATTTCCATCCTTAACTATAAAATGTTTTGACAAGATTGAACTTCCAAAGGGGGCGGTGTTGCAATCTACTGCAGAGATAGCCTGCAGAGCTCTGTCTTACTATCCAGGTCTGTACCCAAACAACTTGAGCTTCTACTCCTAAAAATCCACCTTTCCAGAACCAGTCTCTCACCGTTTGCCGCTTGCTATAGACCACCCTCTGCCCCCAGCTGTGCCCTTAACATCATATGTGAACTGATCGCCCCCAATCGATCTTCAGAGCTTGTGCTGCTAGGTGACCTAAACTGGGACATGCTTAACACCCCGGCCACCCTACAATCTAAGCTTGATGCCCTCAATCTCACACAAATTATCAATGAACCCACCAGGTACAACCCCAAATCAGTAAACACAGGCACCCTCATAGATATCATCCTAACCAACTTGCCCTCTAAATACATCTCTGTTGTTTTCAACCAAGATCTCAGCAATCACTGCCTCATTGCCTGCATCCGTAATGGGTCTGCAGTCAAACGATCACCCCTCATCACTGTCAAACGCTCCTTAAAACACATCAGCGAGCAGGCCTTATTAATCGACCTGGCCCGGGTATCCTGGAAGGATATTGACGTCATCCCTTCAGTAGAGGATGCCTGGTCATTCTTTAAGAGTGCCTTCCTCACCATCTTAAATAAGCATGCCCCTTTCAAAAAATGTAGAGCCAGGAACAGATATAGCCCTTGGTTCACTCCGGACTTGACTGCCCTTGACCAGCACAAAAACATCCTGTGGCGTTCTGCATTAGCATCGAATAGCCCACGCGTTATTCAACTTTTCAGGGAAGTCAGGAACCAATATTCACAGGCATTCAGGGAAGCTAAGGCTATCTTATTCAGCAGAAATTTGCATCCTGTAGCACAAACTCAAAATAGTTCTGGGACACTGTAAAGTCTATGGAGAATAAGAGCACCTCCTCCAAGCTGCAAACTGCATTGAGGCTAGGAAATACTGCCACCACCGACAAATCCACTATAATTGAGAACTTCAATAAGCATTTTTCTACGGCTAGCCATGCTTTCCACCTGGCTACCCCTACCCCGGTCAACAGCCCTGCACTCCCCACAGCATCTCACCCAAGCCTCCCCCATTTCTCATTCACCCAAATCCAGAAAGCTCATGTTCTGAAAGAGCTGCAAAATCTGTACTCCTACAAATCAGCCGGCTAGACAATCTGGCCCCTCTCTTTCTAAAATTATCTGCCGAAATTGTTGCAACCCCTATTACTAGCCTGTTTAACCTCTCTTTCGTATCGTCTGAGATTCCCAAAGATTGGAAAGCTGCAGCAGTCATCCCCCTCTTCAAAGGGGGTGACACTCTAGACCCAAACTGCTACAGACCAATATACATCCTACCCTGCCTTCAAAGGTCTTCGAAAGCCAAGTTAACTTCTTTGGGAGCAGCGCACGAGGTGACCGTTTTGGAGAGCCTGGCGTGCCCAAAGTAAAATGCCTCCCATTCAGGCCCAGAAAATAGGATATGCACATATTTAGTACCATTGGATCGAAAACACTCTGAAGTTTCCAAAAGTGTTAACATTTTGTCTGTGAGTATAACAGAACGGATATGGCAGGCAAAAACCCAAGGAATTTCTGTCCTGGAAAAAGTGGTTTTGACACATTGCCTTATTTAGAACCCATCCCTTATGAAAATGCCCATATAAGGGCATATGAATGCAGTACCTATTGCTTCCTCTGGATGTCAACAGTCTCGAGAAAGTGTTCTGATTCTTTTTAGATGCTTTTAGAGCAGAGAAGAAGACGAATAAGGAAGTGTCCACACAGATGTCAATAGAAGTAAATGCGCGCTCCCGGCTGGCGCGTTCTTTGGTTTTTTCCTTTCTTATCGCCCAGTTTATATTCCAGTTGAAATATTATACTATTTATACATAAAAGTGTTCCTAAGGATACATTTAATATTATGTTTGATTGTTCTTGGACAAGTTTATAGGTATAAGTTTCAATGGAGGAGTCAACGTTATATTTTCTCATTATAACGCGCCAACCAAACGGAGATTTATGGATATAATACATTACTTTTTCTAACAAAAGAACCATGGATTGTCTTCGTTGGACACTTGGGAAGCCCTCAGCAGAAGTTCTTCAAAAGGTAATTGATTTGTTTTTGCTGTGAAATGTGTTTTCTGTGAACCGTGGAGGCTTATGAATTTATGGTAATGGAAAAAATATGTTAGGTGCTACCCTCAAACAATCAAATGTGGTGCTTTCGCCGTAAAGCCTTTTTGAAATCTGACAACGCTGTGATATTGCCAAGAAGCAGAGCTTTTGATGACTATGAAACACTTGTACATTGATGCATGATTAATAATTCAACTTTTGGATTTTGAATTTGTCACCTTGCATTTCACCGGGTAGTGTCGGGAGTGGCCCACCACTCCGTAAGAAGTTAACAAACAGATTACTGACCATTTTGAATCCCACCGTACCTTCTCCTCTATGCAATCTGGTTTCAGAGCTGGTTATGGGTGCACCTCAGCCACACTCAAGGTCCTAAATGATATCATAACCGCTATCGATAAGAGACATTACTGTGTAGCCGTATTCATTGACCTGGCCAAGGCATTCGACTCTGTCAATCACCACAATCTTATTTGCAGACTCAACAGCCTTGGTTTCTCAAATGATTGCCTCGCCTGGTTCACCAACTACTTCTCTGATGGAGTTCAGTGTGTCAAATCGGAGGAATACACAGTTGTCTGGACCTCTGGCAGTCTCTATGGGGCTGCCACAGGGTTCAATTCTCGGGACGACTCTCTTCTCTGTATACATCAATGATGTCGCTCTTTCTGCCGGTGATTCTCTGATCCACCTCTACGCAGACGGCACCATTCTGTGTACTTCTGGCCTGCTTTGGACACTGTGTTAACTAACCTCCAGATGAGCTTCAATGTCCTATAACTCTCCTTCCGTGGCCTCCAACTGCTCTTAAATGCAAGTAAAACTAAATGCATGCTTTTCAACCGATCACTGCCGCACCTGCCCGCCCGTCCAGCATCACTACTCTGGACGGTTCTGACTTAGAATATGTGGACAACTACAAATACCTCGGTGTCTGGCTAGACTGTAAACTCTCCTTCCAGACTCACATTAAATATCTCCAATCCAAAATTAAATCTAGAATTGGCTTTCTATTTCGCAACAAAGCATCCTTCACTCATGCTGCCAAACATACCCTCGTAAAACTGACCATCCTACCGATCCTCGACTTCGGCGATGTCATTTATAAAATAGCCTCCAATACTCTACTCAACAAATTGGATACAGTCTATCACAGTGCCATCCGTTTTGTCACCAAATCCCCATATACTACCTACCACTGCGACCTGTACGCTCTTGTTGGCTGTCCCTCGCTTCATACTCGTCGCCAATCCCACTGGCTTCAGGTCATCTACAAGTCTCTGATAGGTAAAGCCCTGCCTTATCTCAGCTCACTGGTCACCATAGTAGCACCCACCCACAGCACACGCTCCAACCGCTATATCTCACTGGTCACCCCAAAAGCCAATTTCTCGTTTGGCCGCCTTTCCTTCCAGTTCTCTTCTGCCAATGACTGGAACGAACTACAAAAATCACTAAAGCTGGAGACTCAGATCTCCCTCTCTAGCTTTAAGCACCAGCTGTCAGTGCAGCTCACAGATCTCTGCACCTGCACATAGCCCATCTGTAAACAGCCCATCCTACTACCTCATCCCCATACTGTATTTATGAATTTATTTATATTGTTCCTTTGCACCCCAGTAACTTGCACATTTATCTTCTGCACATCTACCATCCCAGTGTTTAATTGCTATTTTGTAATTACCTCACCACCATTGCCTATTTGTTGCCCTACCTCCCTTATCTTACCTCATTTGCACTCACTGTATATAGACCTTTTTATTTTTCTACTGTATTATTGGCTGTATGTCTGTGTATTCCATGTGTAACTCTTTGTTGTTGTATGTATCAAACTGCTGTGCTTTATCTTGGCCAGGTCGCAGTTGTAAATGAGAACTTGTTCTCAACTAGCCTACCTGGTTAAATAAAGATAAAATAAAATAAATAAAAAGCTTGACACCTGTATTTGGGAAGTTTCTCTCATTCTCCTCTGTAGATCCTCTCAATCGAACCCGGATCTGTAGTGACCCCTCAAGCACTGCAGTGCCTTAGACCTTTGCGCCACTTGGGAGGCCCGGAAAAAATGTATTCAATCAAATTTAGAATAAGGCTGTAAACAAACAAAATGTGAAAAAAGATTCAGTGAGTAGGAGGCTTAGCTAGAGCTGCAGTCAGGTTCTCATTAAGCAGCTGGTCACTGCCTACTGTTTTGGAAACACACACATCGGAAAGAATTAACAAAAGAAAACAGAGCAAACTAGAATGCTTTTTGTCCCTGAACGGAGAGTACATAGTGGCAGAATGCCTGACCTCCGTGACTGACCCAAAATTAAGGAGAGCTTTGACTATGTACTATGTACAGACTCAGTGAGCATAGCCTTGCTATTGAGAGAGGCCACCATAGGCAGACCTGGCTCTCAAGAGAAGACAGGCTATGTGCACACTGCCCACAGAATGAGGTGGAAACTGAGCTGCACTTCCTAACCTCCTGACAAATGTATGACCATATTAAAGACACATTCCCTCTGATTACACAGACCCGCAAAGAATTTGAAAACAAATCCAATTTTTATAAACTTCCATGTCTATTGGGTGAAATACCCCAGTGTTCCATCACAGCAGCAAGATTCGTGACCTGTTGCCACAAGAAAAGGGCAACTAGTAAATAACAAACACCATTGTAAATACAACCCATTTTTATGTTGTGTTTTTTTCTCCCTTTTGTACTTTAACTCTTTGCACATCATTACAACACTGTATATAGACATAATATGACATTTGAAATGTCTCTATTCCTTTGGCACTTTTGTGAGTGTAATGTTTTCTGTTCATTTATTTCACTTTAGTTTGTTATCTATTTCACTGTTAACATATGTTTCCCATGCCAATAAAGCCCTTTGAATTGACATTGAATTGAATAGAGAGAGAGAGATGTTATGGGGGATGTAATGAATCACTGAAGTGGTCCAGACAGCCAGACAGTGTGTCATCTGCCTTCTCAATATCCTTGTCATCTAACAGTGTCAAATGCCACGAGACAAGACGTAATTCTTCCATAAAAAAAAGGTGCATTCTTACTATTTTGGTTAATTGAAGACCACTGACTTATACTGCTCTTTTATTGGCGATAAGAGTTGACTTATTCTGAGCACAACCCGTGCAGGCGGAGACAGACCGTGCAGGCGGAGACAAACACAGCGACATCCGGAATCGTCGTAGGCCACCAAAAGCGTTGTCGCACGAAGGCCAGGGTCCGACAGGAGCCTGGGTGGCAGGCAAGCCTGGAGGAATGTGCCCACTCTAGGACCGCAGAGCGGACAGAGTCAAGCACAAACATCCAATTATCAGAGCCCCCTTCCCGGTTCTTAGATCTAGCTTGGAAAACATGGTGGCCCCCTTGAGCGGCTCGAAGGCCGAGGAGATGTGTGGTAGCGGGTATCGGTTCTTCACCATTATGTAGTTGAGACCACGGTAGTCGATGCACAGGCGCAGGGTCTTGAACTTTTTCTCCACAAAGAAGAAACATGCGCCGGTGGGAGAAGAAGGAGGACGGATGAATCCTGCAGCAAGGGAGTCCCCAATGTAGGTCTCCATCGCCTTAGTCTCTGGGCCTTCAGAGAGTACAGTCATCCACAGGGGGGAGTCGTGCTAGGTCAATCCCGGAGTCATAAGGTCGGCGGAGAGGTCAGGGGCACCTTCCGAGCCCCCAGGAGGACATCACGGGGCAGGTTCTGCTGAATTCAGGCAATGGGCATGGCAGAACGGGCTCCAGCCCATGATGGCACCAGTAGACCAGTTAATGAGGGGATTGTGTCGCTGGAGCCAGGAGAATCTCAATACCACAGGAATCTGAGGGGACTTGATGAGCAGGAACTGGATAGCCTCGCTGTGGGTCCCTGACACACGTAGGTTGATGGAAGTGGTGTTGTGGGTGATTTGGCCTATAGAGCTCTCGTCCAGCACTCTAACGTCCATGGAAATGGAAAGGGGCTGAGTGGGGAAGTTCAGCCAGGGTACCGTCCAAAAAGCTCTCGTCGGCCCGAGAGTCAATGAGAACCCAGAGAGATTTGGACTGGACTCCCCACTGCAGAATGGCATGAAAAGGGGTGAGAGCAAGGGAAGCAGGAACGTTCTCCATATGACCCACCAGAGTACTCCTACCGGTGAGCCTGTTTTTTTTTAAAGGACAAGAGGATACGAAATGACCAAGAGTCCGGCAATACAGACAACTCTTCGTGTTGATCCTGTATGGCCGTTCTGCTGGTGACAGCCCAGCTCTGCCTAGTGGCATAGGCTCAGGAGCGGTGACTCGGCTGTCTTCGGCAGCCCTCGGGGCAGGTCAGGAAGCCTCGGGTTCCCTGGGGGTGTGAGCGAAATCCAATTTCCTCTCCCTACGTTGCTCCCGTTATCGCCCATCGATATGGATGGCCAGTACTATTGGCAATGGTTTAATATTCCAAGAGGGGCAGGCAATTGACAGGTCAAGGCAGGCAGGGGTCAGTAAACCAGAGGTGGGGCAACGGTACTGGACAGCAGGCAGGCAGACAGAGAGAAAGGGGGGTTGAGAAAGAGAGATACAGTAATTGGTTAGAAAGAGGAGGAGTGGAGAGAATAGCAGGCTACAATGATCTGCAGAACTAAGTTGTGTTATACAGGTAAGCTATATCTGGAAAGACCAATGATGTTGTCTGGTATACATGTGGAACTGTTGTAAGCTGTGGAAAGAATGTCCTCTAGACGGGCAATAAAACATAATTGATTCATTCATCCCTTCACACCCCAGTCAACAGAGGGCGCCACTCTCCAGTAAAGTCAGTAGTAACTGTGTGTGTGTGCCAGCGTGTGTGTGTGTGTGTGAGTGATGTGTGCGCGTAAGACAATCTATCTCAGCCAAGCCAATGCTTTCATTACTTAATCTTCAGTTGGCTTTAATGGGGTAAGAGAAGAGAGAAGGGCTATCCCAGGCCTATCCCTCCCACTAGTTAAAACTTCACCGGCTCCAGCAGAAAAACTGACTGTTTTGGAGAGCCTGGCGTGCCCAAAGTAAAATGCCTCCCATTTAGGCCCAGAAAATGGGATATGCATATATTTAGTACCATTGGATAGGAAACACTCTGAATTTTCCAAAACTGTTAACCATTTGTCTGTGGGTCAATCAGAACGCATTTGGCAGGCAAAACCCTGAGGAATCTCTGTCCTGAAAAAAGTCATTTTGACACATTGCTCATTTTTGAGCCCCTCCCTATCCAAAATGACCATATATAGGCATGTGAACGCAGTGCACGTCGCTTCCTTATGATGTCATCAACCACGAGACGGTGTTTTACTCCATCTTGGGGAATTTCGCCATTGAAAAACAGCATGGAACGAGAGACCACGCTATGAAAACTCTTCAGAGTGCTCGTGCATGAGAAGGCGCTGTGCCTTATTTATCGTTTTTAGCGTTCAGTTTATATTCGGCTGATTTATAATAGTACATATACGTAAAAGGGTTCCTAAGGATACATTTAAAACTATGTTTGATTGTTTTTGGACAAGTTTATAGGTATAATTTTAACGAGTCGGCGCCGAGTTTCAAAGGAGTAATGGAGGCTGTCGCTTCTGATTATAACGCATGAACCAAATGGAGGATTTATGGATAAAAGACGTTACTTTTTCTAACAAAAGAACCATGGATTGTCTTCGTTGGACACTTAGGAAGACCTCAGCAGAAGTTCTTCAACAGGTAATTACTTTGTTTTCCCTGTGAAATGTGTTATGTGTGTGCCATGATTGCTAATCGATACATGGCTATTGGAAAATATGTGAGGTGCTACCCTCAAACAAATGAATGTGCTGCTTTCGCCGTAAAGCCTTTTTGAAATCTGACAACGCTGTGATATTGCCTAGAAACAGAGCTTTTGATGAGTATGGAACACTTGTATATAGCTGGATGTTTAATAATTCAATTTTCGGATTTTAAATCTGGCGCTACAGGTTTGCGCTAGTAGTGTCGGGATGATCCCGCTAGCGACCCACTGGTATTTGAGTCGTTAAAGGAAAAGCCAAGGGGCAGGAGAAGAGCTATCCCAAGCCTCTCCCTCTACTTTAAGGTAAATCAAGACGAAGTGCTATCCCAGGGTTATTCCTCCCTCTACTTAAAGGGAAAGCCAAACGGCAGCAGAAGGGCGATCCCAGGCCTGTCCCTCCCTCTACTTTAAGGTAAATCAAGAAGAAGGACCATCCCAGGCCTATCACTCCATCTCTATTAAAAGGTAAATGAAGAAGAAGAGCTATCCCAGGCCTATCCCTCCCTCTACTTAAAAGGAAAGCCAAGGGGCTCGAGAAGAGCTATCCCAGGCCTATCCCTCTCTCTACTTAAAGGGAAAGCCAAGGGGCAGAAGAAGAGCTATCCCAGGCCTATCCCTCCCTCTACTTAAATGGAAAGCCAAGGGGCAGAAGAAGAGCTATCCAAGGCCTATCCCTCCCTCTACTTAAATGGAAAGCCAAGGGGCAGAAGAAGAGCTATCCAAGGCCTATCCCTCCCTCTACTTAATGGGAAAGCCAAGGGGCAGAAGAAGAGCTATGCCAGGCCTGTTCCCCCATCGACTTTAAGGAAAATCAAGAAGAAGAGCTATCCCAGGCCTGTCCCTCCCTCTACTTCACTCTAAAAGTTTCCTTAAAGCCTAGCTGACATGCACTGTGCAATGAGCTATATATAGAAGCCAAGTGTCACTCTTTGAGTGACGACCTGCTGGAGTTGGTGCTGGATTATGTGTGTGTGTATATGTGTGTGTGTGTGTGTGTGTGTGTGTGTGTGTGTGGGTGTACACGTGTGTGTGTGTGTGTGTACACGTGTGTGTGCGTACACGTGTGTACGTGTGTACGTGCATGTGTGTGAGTTTCTAGCTGACAGTGTTCCAATATTTCTTTCTTTCTTGTTGTCTTTTTTTCTCCCCTGAGAGAGCCATGACCTCTGTATGACCTCTGATCTGATGTCTGGAGTTCTGTTCATTTGGACAGGAGGAATGATATACTATCACTCTCTTTTTCTCTCTCCTCTCCTCCAAAACCAGGGTATTTTTAGAGCATCCTCCTAATGCAGAACAGCTGTATAACATTTTGGGTTGTGAAATATCTCTCATAGTCTGGGGTCAAATGAGTTGTGTGTGTGTGTACGTGTGTATGTGTGCGTGGGTATCTGGTTGTGTTTTCCCCTACCTGTCCCTCCAGTGGGCTGCACAGGACAGTCACAAAGAGCTGCCAGACTGATGGTCCTGGGGACGACATCATACAGCTCCATACACTTGACTTCATCTCCGCTCTCCAGGTTACACGATGGTATGTGTGTGTGCAACTACCTTTGTATCCATAATGTGTGTTAGTGTTTGTTGGAACCTTTGTATCGATGGTGTGTGTCTCTGTAGGGCAGAGCAGTTTGACTTCTGGGAGGGAGGGTGGGAGTGGTCCCATGACAACCAGACACAGCACTATCAGAGAGGTGAGCAGGGCCCCAAAGATACATCTCACAGATTCCTTAAAGTCCACATGGGTCTCTGGAACCGGAGGAAACTAAGTCAACTACATATATATTGAGTTTGGTTAAAATCTTCGACCTGAGTCAGATGTGTATCTCGATCATTCCTCGTCCGCTATCTAATCTGAAAATACACACTAGGGAAAAGCAATAGGTCATGTGTGTGTGTATGTGTGTGTGTGTGTAGAAATTGCGTTTGTGTGTGTGTGTATAAATGGTGTGTGTGTAGTGTGTGTGTGGCTGACCTCCCCTGTCGTCTAGCCAGGAGTTTACTGGCCACTTTCC
Source organism: Brachymystax lenok tsinlingensis (assembly GCA_030435695.1). Lineage (NCBI taxonomy): Eukaryota > Metazoa > Chordata > Actinopteri > Salmoniformes > Salmonidae > Brachymystax > Brachymystax lenok. Next base: position 9,537,928 of record CM059781.1, on the reverse strand, counting down.
CATGAATCATAGCTGGGTTTGGGCCGCGGTGTTATAGGTTGCAGGTGGGGTGTAAGCCAAACAACAGCACCATGTACCAAATCACCAAGAGAAGAACTGTCCAGCTCATTATAAATTACCCTACAAATGGAAACACTAAACACGTCAAACAACATGTGTCTAGTACAGTTTGTCCCAATTTGGTCTGCTTCAGTTCAAATAGTTACTTTGATACACCTGGACAAAATAGGTGGAGGTTATTTCCTATTTTAAATAGAGGACAAAGTATTGTATTTTATAAATATGGAAAATGTAATATGACAACGCAGTACACAATAAGTGTTTGGTATTAAATTGTTGTGCTAGGAATCCTGTTGTCATACAGTAGCAGTACACAGCCTTCCTATTATAACATCTAACCTAGTCTATTAAACATAATCATATCATACCAATAAAGACTCATGAATACTTGTTCCTTCCCTCAAGAATGTTCTACTTGAAGATTATAAAAGTAAACGTCACAGAAACAGGGTTTTTATTTTGGAACACAAGAGACAGAAAAAAATATATATTTTCCTTTATTAAAAACTGTACAATTGTGATGACGTTGAGTATGGTCTTTAAATTAATCCTTACTTTCTTTCGAATTAAATAAGGTCATACTTTATGTCATCAGAATAGAGGAATATTGAGATGTCAGAAACAGCATACATTCATACATGTTAAACATTCATACATCATAAAATATGTAATACTGATTAAAGTTTAGTCTAAGTGACACACAGATCCGTACAGCTGTTTAGTTAGATGCATAACACAGTCCTTCCAGGATTTCGCTTTTTTTGGGGTGATTTCTGCAACCAGAAATGCTTGATTTTGCGGCTGCGATACATTTGGCAATGTTTTTTTTCAGGTTAATTTCATATAAAGCAATACAAAGTTTGAGGATGATTCTAAGCAGAATACGTAATACAAAAACAATTAGAAACATCTAAAGTGCTCAATTGTGTTTATTTCCCTGAACAATAGACAGACTGGGTGAGAGCAGAGTGCCAACCACCCTATTAAAGCCAAGGTTAGCAGAGTAAAAGTTTGAGTAATACGCCGCTCACCTTGATTCTTTCAGGCATTGCCACAGTCGTCCCTGCTACCACTTCAGTCATGGTGATCTGCTGTGGGAACTGTTCTGACATTCTCATATGCTTTGCTGATTCGAAGTGAATGTTGATTGTCAACTTTCTCTTATTTCCAAAATCATTTGGAAATAGTTTTGCACGGTCTTTAGCTGTTATTTTGTTGGCAAATGAGAGTGATTTATGTTCATTGTACTGCCTGTCAGCCATCAACAATCACCCACAATCTTCGCACGTGAACAAGCTGACAGGCCAGGGGGAAAAAACATTGTTGACGTGTGGTTGGATTGGGCCATTTTCCAGGGTAACAGTGCAGTAATTGGTCTATTATCGCTACTCTATACACTAACTCAACTTTCTGTATTGCCATAGTGATGTACTGAAAATCACACACACACACACACACACACTCCTCTCTTCCACAATGATGAATGATAGCTGCATGTCCAATACAGCAGGCCTATGGATGAGGTGTTAACGTGTTAAACCTTGCAAGGCTGCCAGCCCAGACGGCATCCCTAGCCGCGTCCTCAGAGCATGCACAGACCAGCTGGCTAGTGTATTTACGGACATATTCAATCAATCCCTATCCTAGGAAATCTGAAGTCTTATTACATACAACCGGAAGGAACTATTGGATATAAGAGCAACGTCAACTTACCAACATTACGACCAGGAATATGACTTTTCCGGAGCCGGATCCTCTGTTTGGACCATCACCCAGGACAATGGATCGGATCCCAGTAGGCGACCCAAAACGACCCAAAGCCGCAGAAGTGCCGGTCTTCTGGTCAGGCTCTGTAGACGGGCACATTGCTCGCTGCTCCCGAGTATACTACTCGCCAATGTCCAGTCTCTTGACAACAAGGTAGACGAAATTCAAGCAAGGGTTGCCTTTCAGAGAGACATCTGAAAGGTTGTAACATTCTTTCTTTCACGGAAACATGGCTCACTCTCTAGTAAGAAGAAGGGTGGGGGTGTATGCCTTATGATTAACGAGTCGTGGTGTGATCATAACAACATACAAGATCTCAAGTCCTTTTCTTCACCTGACCTAGAATTCCTTACGATCAAATGCCGACCGCAATATCTACCAAGAGAATTCTCTTCGATTATAATCACAGCCGTGTATATCCCCCCCAAAGCAGACACCTCGACGGCCCTGAAAGAACTTCATTGGACTCTATGTAACTGGAAACCACATAGCCTGAGGCTGCATTTATTGTAGCTGGAGATTTTAACAAGGCGAATCTGAAAACAAGGCTCCCTATATTTTATCAGCATATCGAATGCACGACCCGGGCTGGCAAAACTCGATCATTGTTACTCAAATTTCCGCGACGCATTCAAAGCCCTCCCTCGCCCTCCTTTCGGCAAATCTGATCAAAACTCCATTTTGTTGCTCCCAGCCTCCCAGCCTCCCAGCCTGCTCAGGTCAGTTCAACGCTGGTCCGACCAATCTGATTCCACGCTTCAAGATTGCTTCGATCACCTGGACTGGGATATGTTCCGGATAGCATCGGACAATAACATTGATGTATAAGCTGATTAAGTGAATGAGTTTATTAGCAAGTGCATCGATGATGTGGTACCCTCGGTGACTATCAAATCCTTCCACAACCAGAAACTGTGGATTGATGGCAGCATTCGAGCAAACTGAAAGCGTGAACCCCTGCTTTTAATCATGTCAAGGCGATCGGTTTGTTTGATTCCCTCCACAAGGCAATCAAACAGGCTAAGCGTCAGTATAGAGACAAAGTAGAGTCGCAATTCAACGGCTCATACACGAGACGTATGAGGCAGGGTCTACAGTCAATCACGGACTACAATGTCTTGCTCCCAGACAAACTAAACAACTTCTTTGCTCGTTTTGAGGACATATACAGTGCCACTGACCCGGCCCGCTACCAAAACCTATGGGCTCTCCTTCACCGCAGCCAACGTGAGTAAAACATTTAACTTCTTTAGGAGCAGCGCACCGGGTGACGGTTTTGGAGAGCCTGGCGTGCCCAAAGTAAAATGCCTCCCATTCAGGTCCAGAAAATAGGATATGCACATATTTAGTACCATTGGATAGGAAACACTCTGAAGTTTCCAAAAGTGTTAACATTTTGTCTGTGAGTATAACAGAACGGATATGGCAGGCAGAAATCCGAGGAATTTCTGTCCTGAAAAAAGTGATTTTGACACATTGCCTCATTTGGAACCCCTCCCTTATGAAAATGCCCATATAAGGGCATATGAATGCAGTACCTATTGTTTCCTCTGGATGTCAACAGTCTCGAGAAAGTGTTTTGATTCTGTTTAGATGCTTTATATGGCAGAAGAAGAAGAATTAGGAAGTGGTCACACAGAATGTCAATAGAGGAAAAGGCGCGTTCCCGGCTGGCGCAGTATTTGGTTTTTTCCTTTCTTATCGCCCAGTTTATATTCCGGTTGAAATATTATACTATTTATATATAAAAGTGTTCCTAGGGATACATTCTCAATTATGTTTGATTGTTCTTGGACAAGTTTATAGGTATAAGTTGAACGAGTTCTCTTCACGTTTCAATGGACGAGTCGACGCTGTATTTTCTCATTATAACGCGCCAACCAAACGGAGATTTATGGATATAATACATTACTTTTTCTAACAAAAGAACCATGTATTGTCTTCGATGGACACTTGGGAAGCCCTCAGCAGAAGTTCTTCAAAAGGTAATTGATTTGTTTTCGCTGTGAAATGTGTTATGTGTGAAAAATATGTGGGGTGCTATCCTCAAACAATCAAATGTGGTTCTTTCACCGTAAAGCCTTTTTGAAATCTGACAACGCTAGCGCCCCACCACTCCTTAAGAAGTTAAACGTGTTAACCCTCGCAAGGCTGCCGGCCCAGAAGGCATCCCTAGCCGCGTCCTCAGAGCATGCGCAGACCAGCTGGCTGGTGTGTTTAAGGACATATTCAATCAATCCCTATCCCAGTCTGCTGTTCCCACATGCTTCAAGAGGGCCACCATTGTTCCTGTTCCCAAGAAAGCTAAGGTAACTGAGCTAAACGACTATCGCCCAGTAGCACTCACTTCCGTCACCATGAAGTACTTTGAGAGACTAGTCAAGGATCATATCACCTCCACCCTACCTGACACCCTAGACCCACTCCAATTTGCTTACCGCTCCAAAAGGTCCACAGACGGCGCAATCGCAATCACACTGCACACTGCCCTAACCCATCTGGATAAGAGGAATACCTATGTAAAAATGGTGTTCATCGATTACAGCGCAACATTTAACACCATAGTACCCTCCAAACTTGTCATTAAGCTCGAGACCCTGGGTCTCGACCCCGCCCTGTGCAACTGGGTCCTGGACTTTCTGACGGGCCACCCCCAGGTGGTGAGGGTAGGAAACAACATCTCCACCCTGCTGATCCTCAACACTGGGGTCCCACAAGGGTGCGTTCTCAGCCCTCTCCTGTACTCCCTGTCAACCCATGACTGCGTGGCCATGCACGCCTCCAACTCAATCATCAAGTTTGGAGACGACACTACAGTGGCAGGCTTGATTACCAACAACGGCGAGACGGCCTACAGGGAGGAGGTGAGGGCCCTCGGAGTGTGGTGTCAGGAAAATAACCTTACACTCACCGTCAACAAAACAACGGAGATGATCGTGGACTTCAGGAAACAGCAGAGGGGGCACCCCCCTATCCACATCGACGGGACAGTAGTGGAGAAGGTGGAACGTTTTTAGTTCTTCGCCGTACACATCACGGACAAACTGAAGTGGTCCATCCACACATACAGCGTGGTGAAGAAGGCACAACAGCGCCTCTTCAACCTCAGGAGGCTGAAGAAATTTGGCTTGTCACCAAAAATACCCACAAACCTTTACAGACGCACAATCGAGAGCATCCTGTCAGGCTGTATCACCGCCTGGTACGGCAACTGCTCCGCCCACAACCGTAAGGCTCTCCAGAGGGTAGTGAGGTCTGCACAACACATCACCGGGGGCAAACTACCTGCCCTTCAGGACACCTACACCACCCAATGTCACAGGAAGGCCAAAAAGATCATCAAGGACAACAACCACCCGAGCCACTGCCTGTTCACCCCGCTATCATCCAGAAGGCGAGGTCAGAACAGGTGCATCAAAGCTTCTATCTCAAGGCCATCAGACTGTTAAACAGCCATCACTAACATTGAGTGGCTGCTGCCAACATACAGACTCAAATCTCTAGCCACTTTAATAATTAATAATTGGATGTAATACATGTACCACTAGTCACAAACAATGCCACTTTATATAATGTTTACATATCCTACATTACTCATCTCATATATATACATTGTACTCTATACCATCTACTGCATCTTTCCTATGCCGTTCGGCCATCGCTCATCCATATATATTTATACGTACATATTCATAATCATTCCTTTACACTTGTGTGTATAAGGTAGTTGTTGTGAAATTGTTAGATTACTTGTTAGATATTACTGCACGGTAGGAACTAGAAGCACAAGCATTTCGCTACACTCGCATTAACATCTGCTAACCATGTGTATGTGACCAATACAATTTTATTTTATTTGATTCAATTCGATTCGGGATACGGCCAGTCAATGTAAACATTGGCCAGTTTAATGCTTATGAACATGTTTATGTACAGCTTATCAACATGTCACGTACTGGTGCCATTCAACTAAAGCATTATCGCTCTTAACATACAATTGAATCTATTTATTCATATTCATTTCAGTAATTATTATGTGCTCCTTATGAATGTGTTTTGTATGGCTTATGAATGTGTAAAGATGTTTTTATGTAGGTACCCTACAAGGAAAGTCTTACTGCAAGAGTATTTTTTTTATTACATTTTTTATGTTTCATTCCATATAGAAAAATACAATCTACTTGCAGTGAAGCCACTCAACATTTAAATGACATTCAGTCATCTAACAGACTCCCATCCAGAGCAACCCACAGGAGCAACCAGAGGCAACGCCCTGCTCAAGGGCACGTTGACAGATCTCCCACAAGGTCAAAAACAAGGACCCGAACCAGCTAATTATAAGCCACCGGCCCAAGCTCCCAACCATAAGGCCACCAGCCCTCCAAGATCCCCCACAGTTCCCGAGAGCTGCCCCTCAACCATCTGAGACCCCCCACAGTCCCCTCCCACCGAGATAAATAATAATAAATCCTAATAAAATAATTTCATTACACATCCCAACCATCAGCTTCCCTCAGCCCATCGCACCTATCTCTACTGGCCACCCATTTCGGATTTCTACACACCATATATCTTCAACTATGCAGTGATGTTTAACATACAATTTTAATCTAATCCATTAGAATCCACAGATTGCGAGTTGAAGATAAATACTTTTACTAAGGTTATTAGTATATTAGTAATTGATTGACCAGGTCTCTCCAGATCTCCCAACCCTTTCTAGGGTCAATGCTTTTTCAGCCATTCCTAAACATGAGACCAGAAAAAGGCTACCTGAGGGCAATACCAAAACAAATGGTTTATTGATTATGTATCCTCAAAACAAAATTCCAGAGCTGGGATGATTGTATGGCTCAAATATTCAACATTTTGTTGGTGGCAAGAATTCTGTACAATATTCATAGCTGAAAAGCACCAAGTCTTGAAAATTTTTAAACATATTTTCCATAAATACAGGTCTTTTATCAACCAGCACATTTCAGATAAGCCTTAATATTTGTTGTAATGTTTGTTCAATCTTTTCAGGGGGATGAAATTGAAATTGTAACCAGCTCTGCAATGCTTGTTTGAAAAAGAGCGATACTTTTGCAAAAGGTTTTCAATTTCAAGTAATCCAAAATGAGACACAAAGGCAAAAAGGCCATTTGTGTTCTCAAGTTAGTAATCTACTTGAGAACCATTTAGAGTTCAAGTAATACTTTTGAAGAAGTGAAGGTTTTAGAAGAGGTTTAGTGCTTTTATATATAATAATCTCAACCCACCCAGGTCATATTCATTATATAGATAGGCACGCTTTATCTTGTCTGGTTCAGCATCCCAAATAAAGCAAAATATTTTTTGCTCATATGATTTGAAAAATGAATCATCAGGAGTAGGCATTGCCATAAGTAAGTGAGTAAATGGAGATATGACTAAGGAGTTAATCAGTGCAGATATCTACCTCTCCATGGTTGCAGGATCTTGTCTATTTTTACTAGTTTTCTAGTGAAATTCATTGTTGAGAGCTCATTTATGTCTTTTGTGATATGAATATATCATATTACTCAAATAAACCGCAAATCTGGTTTAAAAAAGCAGACAAAGCAAAACCTCGCAGCACAACGCCTCTCCCCTATTTGACCTAGATAGTTTGTGTGTATGCATTGATATGTAGGCTACGTGTGCCTTTAAAAACATATGTATGTAGTTATGTCCTTGAGCTGTTCTTGTTCTGTATTACGTCATTCTGTATTTTGTTTTGTGTTTTGTGTAGACCCCAGGAAGAGTAGCTGCTGCTTTTGCAACAGCTATTGGGGATCCTAATAAAATACCAAATACCAAACACCAATACTAAGTATGTCAGCCCATTTTATAGGTAAACTGCATGGTAATATAAAACTTGAGTCATTGGCATACATGGAGACCTCTGTTGTTAAGCCTTGCATTTCTAATCCTCTAATATTGATTCTGAGTACTATGCATGTTTTTGCATCACAACATTGAAGTGTAAGGGGCCTCCAGTTTTTTAGATAGATGTTTACATTTGCCATCTGGGTCTTGTTTTAATAAAAGTTAAATCAAACCTTCTTGCTGAGTACCTGACACACTACCATTTCTATAGGAGTTGTTAAAATAAGCTAATAATGGAGCCATGAGTATATCAAAAAAGGCTTGATATACCTCTACTGGTATGCCATCAAGCCCTGGGGGTTTTCCAGACTGAAAGGATTTAATAGCCTCAAAAAGGCCTTCACCTTGATTTTGTTGTACATTCATTAATTTCATTAATTCCTTCCAGTAATCTTCATTCAGAGGGTGAGGATGAGACGGAAAAGAAAACATCTGCTTAAAATATTTAGTTTCCTCTTTTAAAATATAATTTAGAGTCATAGATAACGAGTTTCTGCAAATTCATTTTGGTAGTGTTCCAGTGTTGGAGATTCAGGAAGAATTTGGTGCATTGTTCTCCATATTCCATCCCGTTTTCTTTCTTTTTGTAATAGATTACATTAGATTGTTCTTGAATAAGTTCCTCTATTCTTTTTGTTTTTCCTTTAACTTCTTTTGTATCTCTGTAGTTTTATTTCTACCTGTACTATTAGTTCATGTATTTCCCTTGTTAGTCTTGTCTCTTTAGACAGAAACTACTTTTTTATTATTGATGAAAATTGAATTGAATGACCTCTGAAGGTACATTTAAAAGTATCCCAAAGAATAAGAGAATTTTCTGAACCTAAATTGTACTGGAAAAATTATGTTTTAAATTATTTTGTCTTAGTTAAAAATAAATTGTCCTCCAGTAGACTTTGATGAAATTTCCCCCGGCAAAAAAGATGAGTCTTACCCAGTGAGCCAAAGAAGTTGTTTCCCAGTTAGGGGACAAAACACACCGTCAGCACAACACACACATTTACACATGCACGCACACACAAATGTACATGCGCACACACACAGACACACACACATAGACACACAGAAACATGGACACACATGCGTACACACACAGACATACGCATGCAAGTGCACACACACACACACAAACAGATAATTTCCCCAGGTCCTCTGTAGAGACAGGGGGGATGATTGAAGAGATAAATAGTAGATAGGATGTCAACAAAGATAAACAGATGTTAACATCTACGATCCAGCATAATCCAAGCTGCTTACAGGGAATAGCATAAAAGCCTTTATGGACAGGTACCAATAGACTGTCTGTTTACACTCTGTTTTACTTTCCACTTCTAACTAAACTTACCTTATACACTGTCACTACGCTGAAGAGTCTCACAGAGAAATGTAAACAATGCTGTGTGTGTGTGTGTGTGTGTGTACCAGAGACAATACTGTGTCCGTCTGTGAGGATCATCTCACCAATCTCCACCAGGGTCTTCAGTATAAGAGGCGAGGTTAGTGGGGATTTGTCTGCCTCTTCTATCACCAGGATGTGGCCCATCTTCACAGCTTACACAGCTTACACACACACACACACACACACACACACACACACACACACACACACACACACACACACACACACAGTACGAGAGAAGGTTGTATGGTCAGGGTGTAGGGTCAGGGTGTAGGGTCAGGGTATAGGGTCAAGGTGTAGGGTCAGGGTGTAGGGTCAGGGTATAAGGTCAAGGTGTAGGGTCAGGGTGTAGGGTCAGGGTGTAGGGTCAGGGTCTGGACTGTAGTGTCCCTGGGAAGGATGGAGTTGTTAGACACTTTACAGTCAATAACACATGTAGAATAGATGGAAGATAGATGCTTCCCTCTATCCAGTCCAGTTACTTTAAAGTAACTGTCCAGTGAAAACTTCACTTTTAAAATCTAATATTCAGTTTACTCACACCCAAATAATGTTGTTGAGTCATCCTATGCTTGTATTTGTGGAAAAAGCATAAATTGGAGAAAGAAATACTTTAAAAAAAACCACCTCAAACTTGTATCTCAAGCACTGTTTACAAAATGCTTGCTATTTCTTCATAGAACATGATGCCATGTTGGATCATTGGCTGAGCTGGCCAATCAGCGGTCTACTTGTTTATTGCCATTTTAGCAACACTTTATTTGGATAGTCCACCTTTAGATGGTCTACAGACTGTCAGTAACCTTTCAACTAACTATCTACTAACCCTAACCCTAACCTTAACCTTTGTCACACCCTGATCTGTTCCACCTGTCTTTGTGATTGTCTCCACCACCCTCCAGCTGTCGCCCATATTCCCCATTATCCCCTGTGTATATATACCTGTGATCTCTGTTTGTTTGTTGCCAGTTTGTCTTGTTTGTCAAGTCAACCAGCATTTTATATCAGCTCATGCTTTCCCCAGTCTCTCTTTTCTTGTCCCCCCTGGTTTTTGACCCTTGCCGGTCCTGACCCTGAACCCGCCCGACCACTATGCCTGCCCCTGACCCTGAGCCTGCCTGCCGTCCTGTACGTTTGCCCCACCTCTGGAATTCTAACCTCTGCCTGACCTGACCCTGAGCCTGCATGCCGTCCTGTACCTTTGCCCCTGTTGCTATAATAAACGTTGTTACTTCGACACGGTCTGCATCTGGGTCTTACCTTTTATCCTGATACCCTAACCCTAAACCGAACCTTAACCCTTATCCTAACCCTAAACATATCCCTTACACTTATTCTTAACCTAATTCTAACTGTTATCTTAGTTATCTTTTGTTGATAGTATGAGCATCAGTAAAGATGGAAAATCTGAACAATCCAAATAAAGTGACCAATATATTTTTGAACAAACTTAAACAAATTTGGAAGGAAAACTATTTCACTCATATTGTAATTAATTATAGGTCATATTTCATAGAAATCTGGAAAGACTGAACAGTTGCTTTAAGATGAAACACGTGAGTCATCTACCATCACTTTGTGACCTGCAGCACGCCCCAGTCTTCCTTTAGATGGACAGGCTGCTTGTCAATTATCTTTTTGAGACACCTCTCAGTTGACGTACCCACCCACACGCATGCACAAACACACATGCCCACAACCACACACTCATCTCAGTACACTTCATGACAGGCTGCCTCCCCAAAGCCATGATGTTGGTCTAATATTAGCTAGTGCTATAGTAGCTAACCAGGGCACACACACACACACACACACACACACACACACACACACACACACACACACACACACACACACACACACACACACACACACACACACACACACACACACACAGCTATAGTAGCTAACCAGGGCATACACACACACACACAGCCATAGTAGCTAACCAGGGCACACGCGCGCACGCACGCGCGCACACACAAACACACAGCTTTAGTAGTTAACCAGGGCGCACACACACACACACACACATACATACACACACACACAGCTATAGTAGCTAACCAGGGCGCAAACACACACACACAGCTATAGAACTAACTAGGTCACATTTACATGCAGGCCTGTCCGTGTCTTCTTTGACTTTCAGAGGACTTTCACCAGTTAGCCTCCACTTCCTCAATGAGGGGAGGAATCTGACATGAAAACTAAACACACACCTCAATCATGTAAGAAACAAGGGTTAAACCATTCCTACAGTCAAGTTCTCATGCAAAGCACAATAGCGCGAGCTGAGACATTTAAAAATCTAAGAAATCAACTGAACTCCTATCCTTCCCCTAAGAACTGAGGTCTAGCTGGACTGATCTTTCAACTGTCACACCTTCAGTATGGATGATGTTACCGTGAAGAGCGCAGCGAGCCCTCTCTGTCTCTTTCTCATTGACAGAGCATTGCTTAATCCTCTGTGTATATGCGTGTGTGTGCGCGTGTGTGTGCGTATGCCAGTGCATGCATGTGTGTATTCGTTGACACATGCGCGTAAACATTCCCAATCAGAGCCTTTTTATCCTTACTAACACCCTTTCTAAATCAATAACCATACTTGGCATGAACACACTTCTCTAATATAAATCAATAACTAATATCACTGTGTGTGGTCAGAAACCAGGCCAGATGTAACTAATGTTCTGTTTTTATCAAGGTGGTGTAATGGGTCAATTGTAGAAGCTCTTCAGAAGCACTTGTAGGTATGTGTTCTATCTTTCAGTATTGTAGTCCCCTTGGCCTGAACACTGCTGTCCTGATTTCTCCGGGACCAAAATAGTCTGTAACACCCCAAGATAGAAGCACAGTCAGGGAGAGCAGTGACAGAGAGTGCTACCCACACTCTTGCTGTTCATAGATACTCTTTTCTCAGGTTGTTTGATAAAAGACTTGTTTGTCACATTACACAAGAGGATTCCTATCTAGCTGGACAGGAAATGTTAACAGGAAAGGTTATTTGACTGGTTGTTATGATAAAAATAGAAAATACTAGGTGATTCATTTGTGCACAAATGCACTCAATTTCACATAACAAGACCACACTTTGGTCGGTTAAAAACACATCATGGTCCAATCGAAAATAGATGCGGTTTACACATGGCAAGAATATACTGTACCCCCACCAGATTTTTTTGTTATCTGTAAACAATCCCGGATAGTGGAATAGGGTAAGGGTTTGGTAAGGGTTGTTTTAACCCCCGCATAACACTCTCTAACTTTTGACCTGTGGAGCTGCAGGTATTCCCTGGGCCTGTAACCTGTCCACAATCTAATTCCTCCTCACTCCCTGTGAGTAAAACTCAAAACCTTATTCAATATATAATATCAATATAATATAGTCAATACATATTCAACATTTAAAGGGATGAAATAATGCACACTGTCACTCAATATTCTCAATACAGGACAGTGTATCCTTTTTCTTCACACACTTTAAAGGGAACTCATCTAAAGCCAATCAGATTACTGATAGAGAACATCCCTGTCACAACTCCTAAACATCAGTTTTGGAGAGAATGGTGCCGGAGGGGATGTCTGTCGTTTTATGGAATCATAACCAACTGTGCTATTTTGTGTGTTTTTTTACATTGTTTGTAAATTATTTTGTACAAAATGTTGCTGCTGCCGTCTCTTATGACCTTTAAACAGGTCATCATTCACAAGGCCGAGGGGCCAGACAGATTACTAGGACGTGTACTCAGAGCATGAGCAGACCAACTGGTAAGTGTATTCACTGACATTTTCAACCTCTCCCTGACTGAGTCTGTAATACCTACATGTTTCAAGCAGACCACGACAGTCCCTGTGCCCAAGGAAGCGAAGGGTAACCTGCCTAAATAATTACCACTCCGTAGCACTCACGTCGGTATCCATGAAGTGCTTTGAAAAGGCTGGTCATGGCTTAAATAAACAGCATCCTCCCGGATACCCTAGACACACTCCAATCCGCATACCGCCCCAACAGATCCACAGATGACGAAATCTCAATCGCACTCTACACACCCTTTCCCACCTGGACAAAAGGAATACCTAAGTGAGAATGCTGTTCATTGACTACAGCTCAGCGTTCAACACCATAGTGCCCACGAAGCTCATCACTAAGCTAAGGACACTGGGACTAAACACCTCCCTCTGCAGCTGGATCCTGGACTTCCTGACGGGCCGCCCCCCCCAGGTGGTAAGGGTTGGCAACAATACATCTGCCAAGCTGATCCTCAACACAGGGGCCTCTCAGGGGTGCGTGCTTAGTCCCCTCCTGTATTCCCTGTTCACCCACGACTGCGTGGCCTAGAACGACTCCAACACCATCATTAAGTTTGCTGACGACAAAACAGCGGTAGGCCTGATCACCGACAACGATGACCTATAGGGAGGAGGTCAGAGACCTGGCAGTGTGGTGCCAGGACAACAAGCTCTCCCTTAACGTGAGCAAGACAAAGGAGCTGATCGTGGACTACAGGAAAAGGTGGGCTGAACACAGCCCCCGTTAACCTCGACGGGGCTGTAGTGGAGCGGGTAGAGAGTTTCACCAACAAACTATTACGGTCCAAACACACTAAGACAAGAGTGCACGTCAACGCGTTTCCCCCCTCAGGAGACTTAAAAGATTTTGCATAGGTCCCCAGATCTTCAAAAAGTTATACAGCTGCGCCATCGAGAGCATCCTGACCGGTTTCATCACCGCCCGTTACAGAGGGTAGTGTGTACGGCCCAGTACATCACTGGGCCCAAGCTTTCTGCCATCCAGGACCTACATACTAGGCGGTGTCAGAGTAAGGCCCATAAAATTGTCAAAGATTCCAGTCACCCAATTCATAGACTGTTCTTTTTGCTACTGCACAGCAATGCTGTAGCTCCTTCTCAGCTTCTGACTGCTTCTGACAGCTTCTCCCATCACTGTTAATGGAGATAATTGAGTTTGGGTACTGCGATTGATTGGTTTTAATTGATCACTCAATAAGGGGTTATTTATTGATGGGTCAGGAGCCAACTGGTCTCTTTGGATTGCACCTACAGCAATTGTTAAATGGCTATTTAAATCATGCAAAAGCTTTGATTGGTCAATGGCCCCGTCACTCACCTGATTTCCCACCAATAGGAGATAATCTCCCAGCAGGAAGTCTTTCAGCATGTCCTCCATCACCATAATATGCAGTAGATAGAGAGAGTGACAGTTACGGTTTATAATGAAGGGTAAATAATGCTACATTTGTTCAGTAGTTTGATTGACAGTTAAAGACACTAGGTAGTAGGGGTGAGTCTCTCTCTCTCTCTCTCTCTCTCTCTCTCTCTCTCTCTGAGGGTTTTTTTTTTTTTTGGGGGCACATGGTGCCGGCTCCACGCACTCTGAGTCCAGTGCGCCTCTCCAGCCAGGTATGTCCTGTGCCAGCTCCCGCACCTTTGGGGGGGGTACTGTCACGCCCTGGCCAGAGAGCCCTCTGGGTTTATCTATGGTGTGTTGGGTCCCCACCTGCCTTGTGGGTTATTGTTTTTGAATGTGTTTAGTTAGTGCCAGTGTGTGCTACACACAGTTAGTGCCGATCGTTGTTCTTGCTTTGTTTGTTTCTTGCATTTGTAAGTTTCACATCGTTAATTAAACATGTGGAACTACACCCGCGGTGCACTTTGGTCCAATCCTTCCAGCGATCTTGACAGTTGATTATTGAACGTGAAATCATTGTTTTTTAAAACCAAGTTGTAAGGTATGAGTCTGTTCTATATGGATCGGAATATCTCCGGAGTGCAGAGTCCACCGCTGTCAAGCCTAATGAGATGTCTATGTTGGTGTAGAGGCAGACTATGGTAAATAAATATGCATGTGTTGGGACTGGAATGGTGTGGAGTCTGTCTATGAAGTGGTACTCGTCATTAAGATAGCTAGGGTGCCTTTGTGAGATGGGATTGAGGAAGTAGTCAATGCATTCGGCTGCTGCTGAGGACTGACACAATGGGTCTTCCCTTGGAGACCTCAAATGGGAATGTCCAGCTATCTGGTGCTTGATGGATCTTAGGGGGGAGATAGAAGAGTCTTTGTCAGGGTGGGTCTGGACCATCTAGATATTCCCTTTTCTCTATGTGTAATGTGTTTCTTTCCATAGAGATCTGCTATTATCTGTCTGATCTCTATCTGTGTCTGGATCTGTGTAGAAGCAGAGATATGAGTGTAGTGTTGTGCGTTATACAGTTGGCAGTGGGCTTCAAAGAGGTACTGCTAATTATCCATGAATGTTATCTTGGAGATGTCGTCTGCTGGTTATCCATTATTATTATGTTGGAGCCGTTGTCTGCTGATTATCCATGATTATTATCTTGGAGCCGTTGTCTGCTGGTTATCCATGATTATTATCTTGGAGCCATTGTCTGCTGGTTATCCAACACTGGGAAAACTAGGAAACAGGAACAATCGAGAGACAGGAGCAGAGGGAAAACTGTTGGTAGGCTTGACCAAACAAAACAAACTGGCAACAGACAAACAGAGAACACAGGTATAAATACACAGGGACGGTGAGGGACGTCCGGGACCACGGTAGGCCACCAAAAGCATTCTCGCACAAAGGCCAGGGTCCGATGGGACTTCCACCCAGCGTTCCCAGCCGAACCCTCGCCCTGGCCTTTGTGCGACAACGCTTTTGGTGGCCTACCATGGTCCCTGACGTGTCCGCATTCGTCACCACTTGCACGGTTTGTGCACAGAACAAGACTCCTCAGCAAGCTCCAGCTGGTCTTCTCCAACTTCTGCCTGTCCCTCACCGTCCCTGTGTATTTTCCCTATTCCCCAGCTGAGTGCTGTCACCAGGCATCAAGTCGGAAGGATGGTTTCAGATTCCGGGGGTAGTAGTCATGGAGCTATAGTGGCGTGACAGCGCATCTGGCTTGACATTCTTGGATCCCGGCCGGTACGAGAAGGAGAAGTTGAACCGTGTGAACAGCAGGGCCCATCTAGCTTGCCTGGAATTGAGACGTTTGGTGGTGAGGATATACTCCAGGTTCTTGTGGTCAGTCCACACGATGAACGGATGTTCCACCCCCTCCAGCCAGTGCCTCCATAGCTCTAATGCCATATTCACCGCGAGAGAAATTCACTATTCCCCACATCGTAGTTCTTCTCCGTGGAGTTGAGGCGATGGGAGAAGAAGGTGCAGGGATGTAGCTTGAGGTCCAGGGCAGAACGCTGGTAAAGGACAGCCCCCACTCCGACATCCGAAGCATCGGCCTCCACCACGAACTGAATGCCCAGTCAGCAGCTGGAGACCACGTGAACGGAACCTTGGGCGAGGTGAGTGCTGACAGGGGGGAAGCCAGGGTGCTGTAACCCCGGATAAAGAGGTGATAGAAGTTTGCGAACCCCAGGAAACGATGCAGCTGCACCCTGGAAGTAGGCCGGGGCCAATCCACCCCCGCTCTCTCCTTCCTGGGATCCATTTGTTCACTCCCTGCCGTGATGTAACTCAGAAAAGGGATGGTGGAGTGATGGAACTCACACTTCTCTGCTTTTACAAACAGCTGGTTCTCCATTAGGCATTGGAGAACCTGTCGGATGTGGAGCACATGTTTGTGGGTGGAGCAGGAGAAGACGAGGATGTCATCTAGGTGGACAAAGACAAACCGGTTTAACATGTCGCGGAGATCATCGTTAACCAAAGCCTGGAACACAGCAGGGGTATTGGTAAGGCCAAATGGCATGACCAGATACTCATAGTGATCGCTGGCCGTGTTGAAGGCGGTCTTCCACTCGTCCCCTTCCCGTGTCCGTAACAGCTGGTAGGCGTTCCGTAGATCCAGCTTGGAAAACACGGTGGCCCCCTGGAGCGGCTTGAAGGCCAAGTAGATGAGGGGTAGCGGGTAGCGGTTCTTCACTGTTATGTCGTTGAGACCCCGGTTGTTGATGCACGGGTGCCAGCGGTAGAGGAAGAAGGACGGATGAATCCTGCAGCTTGGGAGTCACCAATGTAGGTCTCCGTCGCCTTGGTCTCTGGTCCGGACAGAGAGTACAGTCGTCCCTGGGGCGGAGTAGTGCTAGGGAGAAGGTCAATTCCGCAGTCATATGGTCGGTGTGGCGGAAGTGAAGTGGCCCGGACCTTGTTGAACACCTCCCGGAGGTACTCGTACTCCGCGGGAATGGCAGAGCGGTCCGGGGCAACTTCCGAGCCCCCAGGAAGATGTCTTGGGGCAGGTTTGTGCTGACTTCAGGCAATTTCCGTGGCAGAACGGGCTCTAGCCGATGATGGCACCAGCAGGCCAGTTAAAGAGGGGATTAAGTCCCTGGAGCCAGGAGAATCCCAATGCCATGGGAATCTGAGGAGACTTAATGAGCAGGAACTGGATAGCCTTGCTGTGGTTCCCTGACACACGTAGGTTGATGGGAGTGGTGTTGTGTGTGACCCAGGCCTATAGAGCACCCGTCCAGCAATCTATCTTCCATGGGAATGGAAGTCGATGAGGACATGGAGAGATTTCGACTGGTTTCCCCACAGCAGAATGGCATGACACGACAAGAGGACACAAAATGACCACGAGTCTCGCAATACAGTCAACTCTTACTGTTGACCCTGTATAGCCGTTCCGCTGGAGACAAACCAGCTCTGCCTAGTTGCATAGGCTCAGGAAATGGTGACTCGGCCGTCTTCGGCGACTCTCGGGGAACCTTGGGTAGCCTCGGGTTCTCTCAGAAACTTGGCCTTCGGGGACTTCCGGGATGCCTCGGAGGCGAGGTGAAATCTTTGGAAGGCCGGGCAAAATCGAATCTCCTCTCCCTCTGTCATTCCCGTAGTCGCCCATCGATCCTGATGGTCAAGGCAATGAGGGAATCAAGATCCATCGGTAATTCCCGGGCTGCATGCTCTTATTTGACTTCCTCTGAGACTCCGTGATGCAACATGTCGAACAGCGCTTTCTGGTTCCAGGCACTCTCAGCTGCCAAAGTGCGGAAATCCACTGCATATTCTGGCACTCTGCGGGAGTCCTGCCGAAGTTGGAGTAGCTTCCAGTCAGCCTCTTCCCCAGAGAATGGGACATCAAACACCTTCTTGACCTCTCCCACGAACTCCTCCAGACTGACGCATATGGCCGGCTGTTTCTCCCATACAGCTGTAGCCCAGGCGAGCACCCTCACGGACATCAGCGTGATAAGGTACTTTATCTTAGAGCAGTTCAAGGGGAAGGAGGAAGTCTGAAGCTCAAAGATGAGGCCACACTGAGATAGAAACGCCCGACAGGTGCCTGGCTCTCCATTGAAGCGTTCCGGAGGAGGTAAGCGGTGCTCCCGGGAAGGCGGAGTGACCAGTGAGGTGGCTCTGCTATCAGCCAAGTTACTGAGGTTTCCGTTGTGAGGCTGTGAGGTTTCCGTTGTAGTAGGCTTCCTCCCAGCCAACCCGCGGAATTGCTCCAGCAAGATGTACAACAGCCGGTCATGGCGTTCTGCCAAGGTGTGGACCCCCTCCAAAAGGCCACGGAGCAATTCCTCGTGCCTACCAATGGCGGCCATTATTATTTGTATAATAACGGTAATTATACACTAGCAGTATTTCTGTAATAATGATAAGTCTACAGTAATCGTATTTCTGTAATAATGGTAACTACAGTAATAGCATTTCTGCAATATTGGTTTTTCTACAGAAATAGTGTTTCTGCAATAATGTTAACTCTACAATAATAGTATTTCTGTAATAATGGTAACTACGGCAATAGTATTTCTGTAATAATGGTAACTACAGAAATAGTATTTCTGTAATGATGCTAACTACAGTAATAGTATTTCTGTAAAAAATTTAATTCTGTAGTATGTGTACTAACAGTATAGAGTCCCTATTCTCTGGGGAATAGTGCTGGGTGGAACTACACCAAGAGTGTGAGCCGCAAGAAACTCAGGATACACATACACACACACGTGTGAGACGCAAAAACAAAAGGAGAGGAAGTGGTTTAATTTCAGCCCAGACACTCTGCCACAAACATCCTTCCCGCCAGCCTAGGTGGAGCTCTCTCACAACCACCCACACACACACCCACTGACACACACCCACACGCACACACACACCCACACGCACACATTTCCCCCAAAGCATTGTTCCATAGTTTAAAGGATAGTTCCCTCAAATTACAAACGAAACAGTGCTAAACAGCGATTACATTTCTAGTTAATTGTAAAGACTCAGAACAAATGCTGGACAATCCATCACATAATTCTGATGGTTAAATGTTGTCTCTGTTGGATGATGGAAAATCTTACCTTTGAGATCTGGAAGAAAGGGTGAAAAGAAACCACAGAGTGACATGAGACCCACACACAGATGAGGACAATGAGACCCGCACACAGATGAGGACAATGAGACCCACACACAGCTGAGGACAATGAGACCCACACACAGATGAGGACAATGAGACCCGCACACAGCTGAGGACAATGAGACCCGCACACAGCTGAGGACAATGAGACCCACACACAGCTGAGGACAATGAGACCCACACACAGCTGAGGACAATGAGACCCACACACAGCTGAGGACAACGAGACCCACACACAGCTGAGGACAATGAGACCCACACACAGCTGAGGACAATGAGACCCACACACAGATGAGGACAATGAGACCCACACACAGATTTATTTAACCAGGTAGTTGAGAACAAGTTCTCATTTACAACTGCGACCTGGCCAAGATAAAGCACAGCAGTGCGACACAAACAACAACACAGAGTTACACATGGAATAAACAAGCGTACAGTCAATAACACAATAGAAAAATAAATAAAGTCTATATACAGTGATGATGAGGACAATGAGACCCACAAACAGATGAGGACAATGAGACCCCCACACAGATGAGGACAATGAGACCCACACACAGATGAGGACAATGAGACCCACAATGAGACCCCCACACAGATGAGGACAATGAGACCCACACACAGATGAGGACAATGAGACCCACACACAGATGAGGGAGATAAACAGAAAGAGTTGTCCTGTCAACACCCGGCAGACAAACACTGTCATTATTCTCCCCCTCTCTCTACATCATCCCTCTATCATCTTTCTACTCCCTCTCTCTCTCTCTCTCTCTCTCTCTCTCTCCACCCCCACCCCCCTCCCACCCCCTTCTCTCCTGCTAGTTTCCTGTTATGGTGGTTGAGATGAAAGCAGTCATTGTCAAGAGATCACATTAGGGTTTCCACTTCTGATGCTAACACAGATATATAAATACTACACACTGTCTACTGACTGTCCTGGCACTGCCTCCAAGGTCACGTCCTTGGGCACGTGTGTGTGTGTGTGTCAGACTGTAACTCGTAGCTCATGTACCTAGCCTAGACCGATAATTGCTAATATGAGTCTGTGATTGTGATTTATTGATGATGTCATCAAGGCTTAATCAACACCCCAGACATTACACAGACAATAACTTCACTGTTCTGTCTGACACCTGAGATGTGTGTGTGTGACACCTGAGAGAGGTGTTATTGAATGACTAATTACAGGAAACAGGTAAGGATGAGTCCATTTGCGTAGCTAAAATAATTTCGTCTGGGAAAGAAAAATCACATGCGCACGCACACCACACACACACTTTGATGGGGGCGGCAGGTAGCCTAGTGGTTAGAGCGTTGGACTTGTAACCGGAAGGTTGCAAGTTCAAATCCCCGAGCTGACAAGGAAAAAAAAAATCTGTCGTTCTGCCCCTGAACAAGGCAGTTAACCCACTGTTCCCTGGGCGCCGAAGACGTGGATGTCGATTAAGGCAGCCCCCCGCACCTCTCTGATTCAGAGGGGTTGGGTTAAATGCGGAAGACACATTTCGGTTGAAGGCATTTGGTTGTACAACTGACTAATAATGGTGACTTTTGACTTTGACGTATCAATTCCTGGCCCGCTAAATAATATGACAGCGTGTTGAGTCTCTTCCTCACACCCTCACAGCACAAGCAGAGCTTCCATCTCCATAGGGAGAGAGAGAGGAGCCACATATTATAACAGGAACAGGAAGTAGCATCGCTGGAGAGAATGGGTGAACAGGTTGCTCCCCCAAGGCAGCACTGCTGACACACTTTCCCTAGCTAATGCACATGCCTTGTAGTGTGTGCTCCTATGTGTGTGTGTGTGTGTGTGTGTACCTTTCGTGTAGCTGTTCATCAGTCAGCTGTAGTTCCTCCTTCAGTGCCTGGTATCTGTCTCACCTCAGCAGTCCAACAGAGACAGCTGTAACCCATTATACAGTACACATACTATTAGTAGATGGCTGATCTAGGACCAGTTATAGAGGCCAGTAACCTATAAAACAGTAGACACAGTACTGGTAGACGGCTGTTATGGTGGCAGGACCTTTAAACAGGTAAACATTCACAAAGCCGCGGGGCCAGATGGATTACCAACGCGGAGCAAAAAGGCAAGTGTTTTCGTTGACATTTTCAACCTCTCCCTGACTGGGACTGTAATACCTACATGTTTCAAGCAGACCACCATAGTCCCTGTGCCCAAGGAAGCGAAAGGTAACCTGCCTAAATGATTACCCCCCCGTAGCACTCACGTCGGTAGCCATGAAGTACTTTGAAAGGCTGGTCATGGCTCACATCAACAGCATCCTCCTGGATACCCTAGACCCACTCCAATTCACATACCGCCCCAACAGATCCACAGAGGACGAAATCTCAATCGCACTCCACACTGCCCTTTCCCACCTGGACAAAAAAGAATACCTATGTGAGAATGCTGTTCATTGACTACAGCTCAGCGTTCAACACCATAGTGCCCACGAAGCTCATCAAAAAGCTAAGGACCCTGGGACTAAACACCTCCCTCTGCAACTGGATACTGGACTTCCTGACGGGCCACCCCCAGGTGGTAAGGGTTGGCAACAACACGTCTGCCATGCTGATCCTCAACACTGGGGTGTATACTTAGTCCCCTCCTGTACTCCCTGTTCACCCCCGACTGCATTGCCAAACACGACTCCAACACCATCATTAAGTTTGCTAACGACACAACAGTGGTAGGCCTGATCACCGACAACGATGAGACAGCCTATAGGGAGGAGGTCAGAGAACTGGCACTGTGGTGCCAGGACAACAACCTCTCCCTCAACGTGAGCAAGACAAAGGAGCTGATCGTGGACTACAGGAAAAGGCGGGCCAAACAGGCCTCCATTAACATAAACAGGGCTGTAGTGAAGCGGGTCGAGAGCTTCAAGTTCCTTGGTGTCCACATCACCAACAAACAATCATGGTCCAAACACACCAAGACTGTCGTGAAGAGTGCATGACAAAACCTTTTCCCCCTCAGGAGACTGAAAAGAGTTGGCATGGGTCCCCAGATCCTCAAAAAGTTCTACAGCTGCGCTATCGAAAGCTTCTTGAACGGTTGCATCACCACCTGGTATGTTAAC
Organism: Brachymystax lenok tsinlingensis; assembly: GCA_030435695.1. NCBI lineage: Eukaryota > Metazoa > Chordata > Actinopteri > Salmoniformes > Salmonidae > Brachymystax > Brachymystax lenok. The sequence continues at coordinate 9,515,383 of CM059781.1, read as the reverse complement.
TGCTCAGCATCTGACCGTAAGGCGCAACAGTGGGTAGTGCGTACGGCCCAGTACATCACTGGGGCCAAGCTTCTGGCCATCCAGGACCTATATAATAGGCGGTGTCAGAGGAAAACCCATTCAATTGTCAGAGACTCCAGACTGTTGTCTCTGCTACTGCACGGCAAGCAGTACCGGAGAGCCAAGTCTAGGATCAAAAGGCTCCTTAACAGCTTCTACCCCCAAGCCATAAGACTGCTGAACAATTAATCAAATGGCCACCGGACTATTATATTGACCCCCCCCTCCATTTGTTTTGTACACCGCTGCTACTCGCTGTTTATTATCTATGCATAGGCACTTCATCCCCACCTACATGTACAAATGACCTCATCTAATCTGTACCCCCGCACACTGACTCTGTACTGGTACCACCTCGTTATTGTTATGTTATTGTGTAACTTTTTATAATAAAAAAAAAAATTCTTTGGTAAATATTTTCTTAGCTCTTCTTGAACTGCACTGTTGGTCAAGGGCTTGTACATAAGCATTTCATGGTAAGGTCTACACTTCTTGTAATCGGCACAAGAAGTGTGCCAAATAAAGTTAGATTCTTTATTTTATTTGGCTGATCTAGGACAAGTCATAGAGGCCAGTAACCCGTAATACAGTAGACATGGTATTTGTATTTATTTATTTTTCCAGGCAAGTCAGTTAAGAACAAATTCTTATTTACAATGACAGCCTAGGAAATGTCTTGTTCAGCGGCAGAACAACATATTTTTACCTTGTCAGCTCGGGGATTCAATCTAGAAACCTTTCGGTTACTGGCCCAACGCTCTAACCACTAGGCTACCTGCCACCCCGACCAGTCATAGAGGACCAGTCATAGAGGCCAGTAAACTATATTACAGTAGACATGCTATTAGTAGATGGATGCAGATGACTGATCTAGGACCAGTTACAGTGGTAACTGTAAAGCAGTAAGCTTAGAGTCAGCTGGTCCAGAACCAGTTACTTATTTTTATTATTTAAAAACTTCCGGGGGAAACTGGAGGACGAGCAATTCAAATAAATAATCATAAATATTACAGATTTTAGGTATTTAGGTACAAATAATGTTATATCGGCTGAAAGCTTAAATTCTTGTTAATCTAACTGCACTGCCGGATTTACAGTAGCTATTACAGTGAAAACATGCCATGCAATTGTTTGAGGACGGCGCCCCACATCAAAATATTATTCCACAGGCACAGGTTTCATACATTCACATATAACGATAACATTTTTACTTTTTCTTCCTTTTTGTCATCCAAAGGTTCCCCGCTATAACATGTAGTGTCGTTTTGTTTTGTTTGATAAAATCCTTCTTTATACCCCAAAAAGTCAGTTTAGTTGGCGCCATCGATTTGAGTAATCCACTCGTTCAACTTGCAGAGAAAGGAATCCGAAAAATCGACCCCTAAACTTTGTTTCAACAAGTCAAAATATTTTTCTGTTTACTCCTCAGATACCCTTAAATGTAATCAAATTATAATATTTATTACGGAAAGAAGTATGTTCAATAGGAAACCGATTTTAGCAGGTGCGTAATGTTTTCATGGCGCGTGCAAACACACATTTCATTTATCCTTCTGCTAAAACTGATAGTTACAAGCCTGAAACCTTGAACATAGACTGCTGCCACCCTGCGGAAGCCATAGGAATTGTATCCAGGGAGCTAATTCTCAATATGACATTTTTCTTGCATTTCTATGAGGATTCTCTCTCTCTCAAAAAATATTCAGGTTGGTTTTTCTATGGATTGTCTCCTACCATATCTATTGTGTTAAATTCTCTTACATTATTTTAACATTTCCACAAACTTCAAAGTGTTTTCTTTCCAATGGTACCAATTATATGCATATCTGGCTTCAGGGCCTGAGCTACAGGCAGTTTACTTTGGGCACGTCATTCAGACAGGAAGAGGAGAAAAGGGGCCTAGCTCTTAGAAGTTTTAAGAACAAATTCTTATTTACAATGACGGCCTACCCTGGCCAAACCATCCCCTAACCTGGACAACGCTGGGCCAACTGTACGCCGCCCTATGTGACTCCCGATCACAGCCGGTTGACATACAGCCCAGGATCAAACCAGGGTCTGTAGTGACGCCTCTAGCACTGAGATGCAGTGCGTTAGACTCCTGGTCACTCGGGAGCCACCAGACGATGTCTGCCACTGTGTGTCTAGGTGTGTGTGTGTGCGTGTGTGCGTTTATGTGTGTGTGTTTGTGTGTGTGCCTGCGACTCTGTGTAACTATGTGTGTACCCAGAGAGTACAACAGCAGTAGCTTGCTATCCTGGACAGAAGTGGCAAGGGAAGAGGCTTTCCTGGGCAGCAGTGACCAGGGTAGAGGCTCTCCAAGTCCTGTCTCTGTTAGCTAACGTGTAGTGCTGCAGTAAGTCCCTGGTTGTGATGTCCTTTAAAGGGAAGAGGAAGGGGGGGACAGAGAGGAGGGAGGGGACAGAGAGACAGTAAGAGAGGGAGTGAGAGAGACAGAGGGAGGGGGAGAGAGAGAGATGGAGGGAGAGAGAGAGAGCGGGAGAGAGAGGTGACAAAGAGGTGACGCACTCTCACACACACAACATCCTACCGGTCACATACTGTATAGAGCACACACACTCTCCATCTCTAAGAAAACATTTGCACACACAGGGAAACGTGCCCCTGTGACATACAGAAAATGAACCCCTGGGAAGTGAGTGTTTGGTCTGGATGGAACAACTGTGTGCATGTGCATGTGCTTGTGTGTGTGTGTGTGCGTGTGTGTGTGTGTGTGTGTGTGTGTGTGTGTGCGTGCGTGCGTGTGTGTGTGTGTGTGTGTGTGTGTGTGTGTGTGTGTGTGTGTGTACAGCGAGAAAGACATCCCTATCTCCCTCAGTCTATCATCAAGTCCATCAACGTGGAAAAAACAATGTCACTACCATTTATTCAATCACAAGTCTATATCTGACTCCTAAAAATTATGTTTTCATCTGACAAGAGGAAGATTGAAAACTAAAAATCTGACAGTCATTTCATTTCAGCTGAATACAGAGGAACTCTCTCTGTGTAAAGGAAATTAAACTCTCTGTGAAAAGGAAATTAAACTCTCTCTGTGTAAAGGAAATTAAACTTTCTGTAAAGAAATCGGTCTGTGTAAAGGAAATGAAACTATCTCTGTGTAAAGGAAATTAAACTCTCTCTGTGTAAAGCAACAGACACTGTGTAAAGTGAATTAAACTCTCTCTGTGTAAATTAAACTCTGTGTGTAAAGGAAACTCCATGTAAAGGAAAGAGAGAGTTTACACACACAGACAGGGCGAGACAGACAGGGATTTTCTTGTTTTTCCAAAATGGGAATTTCAGCGTTGATGAGATGAATTGCGGCAGAGAACTTGGGAATAAAATCTCTCTCTCTCTCTGAAATCAGGTAGACTTAGGCTAGCCCACCACCCTCATATCCAATAGAAGCTTCTCTAACATAAAATATGTACATTGCGGTATCCATCAGGGCCGTTACTCTTCTCTATTTTTACAAATGATTTGCCACTTGTCTTACAAGAAGCTAAAATGACTATGTATACTGATGATTCCACACTACACATCAGCACCTACAGCCAGTAAGCTCACTGAGACTCTTAGCAATAAGTTAATCAGTTTCGGAATAGGTAGGTAGCAATAACCTGGTCGTAAGTACATCTACAACCAAAATAATTGTATTTGGTTCAAAGCGTTCTCTTAGGCCCATTCCTCAACTGGAGTGCAAAAAGGGCGTGACCATTGAACACGGTGAAGATGAGGAGTAACACTGAATGGAGCAGCATGCCATTAACTGCTCACATAGAACTAACATCAACAACATGGATGATCATCTTTCAGAGTTGAGGGTTGACAAGAAATTGACAATTTTTTGGGGGAAAATGTGTGTGTTGGAAAATGCCTAACCACTTGTATAATCGATTTGCGTACACTTCAAACAGACAGACAGCACAAACCCCACCAGACACCCCACTTTTTTGGTTACTACATGATTCCACATGTATTATTTCATAGTTTTATTTCATAAATCCTGGTATGTCCAACATTTTGACTGGTACTGTATACATATGTTATAACTGCTCATGTGCAGTAGCTAATGGAGATCCTAATAAACTCAACTAAACTCAATTTCCTCATGCTTCTTTCCTCCCCCCTCCCTCTCTCTTTTTTACCAGTACTGTGAGAGCAGGAGGCAGGTGGTCCATAGGGAAATCAGACAGATCCAGGTTGGAAGACTCCTGGGAACCAAGAGTGGTGTCGAACGACAGCAGCTGGGACAGCCTGAGATACAGAGAGTCAGCACCTCACATGTATTACAGAGGTTATTGCTCAATTACTACTCTTTTCAATATGGTACAGTATCAGCATGAATGTGTGTGTGTGTGTGTGTGTGCACGCGTGTGTGTGTGTGGAGTTCCAAGAGACATAAGAGAGAGAACAAAATACATGCGGCTCAATGTGCTGCTCTTTCCGACCCACATCTGCAATTAATATATTGTGTAGCATAGGCTAGTTGGTCTGGGATTTTTGCTCTAACTGTGAAAGAAGGTAGCATATGTGTAGGCCTGGAAGCGGGACTGGAGGGGTGGGTCCAGGTGGTTCCGTTTGTGCCAGGGGACAGGAAGTCCTAGGGCGATGACCCGGAAGACCTCACTCACACACGATCTTCCACGCGTCTAACTCCTCTTTGACGTTCTGCTATCGAGGACACGGCTCAATCTACTGCTTTTACATACTGACTATACAAAAAATTAGGAACACCCTAATTTTGAGCTGTACCCCCGTTTTCCCTCCGAACAGCTTCAATTTGTCGGGACATGGACTCTACACTGTGTCGAAAGCGTTCCACAGAGATATTGGCCCATTCCAATGCTTCCCACAGTTGTGTCAAGTAGTCTGGATGTCCTTTGGGTTGTCGTGTATTTGCTACGCCAGATTAAGTGATATGACATGCTATTTTCTAAAATAATTTCTCTGTAATTAATATTACCTGATCAGGTAAATGTAATTAACTAGAAAGTTGGGGCACCACGGAATAATGTTTATAGAGCTGTTGTCTTCCGAATAAACTCTTAAAGACCTGGTACACTTTTATATCAATAGCAGTCAATTATTAATTGTCACCTTATTCAGTCTCATCTGAACATCATAAAAATATCTTCACAAACCCTGGCTAACAAGTTGAATCAGCAATACAAAATTTGGTTTAATTATTTATTTACTAAATAATCACACAGAATTACATATACACAGGATAGATCATACATTGATTACTAATTATGTCATACAAGAAAACGTCCCTAGCGGACGGAACCGATATGACGGATGGTTACTCAAAGAAAGGGGGTTGGGTTTGAATGAAAGTGCAGGAAGACTAAGGAACAAAAGAATTGGGTCACTATCGGACCTCATGAAGCTATGCTATCTTAAATAGAGAATCTTATGCATTCTAAATAACCGCCGTTTTGGAAAAGGAAAATGCAAGAAATATTTACTCTGAGCTGCGCTTCAGTAGATTGGTCATAGATGGAAGGCTGGGTTGCCCAACAGAGATCTCCCTTGTCCTTTGAATAATATGTATTTTGGTAGAACGAGTACGTTGTAGTACCATCGTCGTGTGGTAGAACGGACGCGTTGTAGTACCCTGTCATTCTGAAGAGATTGTCCGTCCTTTCCTAGCCCACGTTTACAGCTGCTGCTGCTGCTAACTCGACGTCTAGGATGTATCACTTCTTTAGTGAATAAGAGTTCAAAGTTCATACCAAGTTGCCATACTAAAAGCTCATGTTATATTCTGGCTGGTATAGTGAAAATTCATCCTTCCAGCGTGTTGATCGTCACCTCCACGTTGAAATTAGTCCTTTTAAACGCATGGACATCAGTCCTCACGTCATCGGGAACACAATGTTAATTTCGTTAGGTTGTAGTCGTTCAACCATTCGCAACCAGAGCTCACACTGAGGTTGGCTTAGCTCAGTAGTTGATATTAGCCCTTTTAAACGTATGGACAGCAGTCCTCACGTCATCGGGAACACCAGGTTGACTTTCGTCACTGGGCTTTTGTAGTGGTGGAGAGAAGGGCGTGTTTCATAGTTCACAACCAATGTCTGTTCACTTATGAAAACAATTCTCTCATTTAGAGGCTAAAATTACATTTAATCTTTTCACAAACAGTTTCATATTTAAACATTTAAATTGCACAACAATTCCATGTGAATCTGATAACTAGAATGTGTAGACTTTCCAAGATACAGTTCATGTCATCCTATCATCAGTAATAATGTCTCAGATGAGAACTGATCTGACATCATATTCTTAAGTACCAACGTATATTTTCAACTGGTTGGATTACCGAAATATGGTTCCGTTCCCAACCTTTTGATGTTACCAGACTCTCTCTATGTTAACACAGGGCTTTCCAAGTCAAATCTGTGGAGTAGAGAGAGGAAAGGGGGAAAGGTATTTCCAACATCATGACAGGGTGGTGGACCATTCTTGATTCACACAGGAAACTGTTGTGCGTAAAAAAAACAGAAGCGTTGTTGTTCTTGACACACTCAGACTGGTGTCCTGGCGCCTACCATACCCCATTCAAAGGTACTTAAATCCTTGGTCCTGCCCATGCACCCTCTGAATGACACACACAATCCATGTCTCAATTGTCTCAAGGCTTAAAAATCAATCTTTAATCTGTCTCCTCCCCTTCATCTACACTGATTGAAGTGGATTTAACAAATGACATCAATAACGGATCCTAGCTTTTACCTCGATTCGCCTGTTCAGTCTGTGTCATGGAAAGAGTAGGTGTTCCTAATGTTTTGTATACTTAGTGTACATACCCACAGATGCTCATGCGTGAGGGAATGCATATGCAAGTGCCCGTGTGTGTGTGCGTGTATGTGTGTGTGCGTGTGTGTGTGTGTGTGTGTGTGTGTGTATGTGCGCATGTGTGTTTGTGTGTGTAGGCAAATCAAACAGCTCTGACGTCCAAGACAAGCAACCTTAGCCGTCTGGGCTGACCACAGAGTGATGTTGCCATGTAATTAGATTAACATGTAAAGAGAGCAGCCATAAAAACTATTGCTGGAAAAATATGACTCTATATATAACCCTCTGGTCCATTTTCAGCCCATAGGACACTGTAATCAGATAATTGTTAAAAATGTGAAGTGACGCAGGACGGCGAGGGGAGTAGATGGCACGAGACCACAAGCAGGGCTGTGTGTGTGTGCTGGGCTGTGTTTGTGAGGTGGAGTATGTGTGCTGGGGTGTGTGTGTTGGGCTGTGTGTATGATGTGTGTGTGTGTGTGTGTACTGGGGTGTGTGTGTGTGTGTGTGTGTATGCTGGGCTGTGTTTGTGATGGGGTGTGTGTGTTTTGAGGTGTGTGTGTGTTGGGGTGTGTGTGTTGGGGTGTGTGTGCTTGGGTGTGTGTGTGTTAGGGTGTGTGTGTGTGTGCTGGGGGGTGTTTGTGTGTTGGGGTGTGTTGGGCTGTGTGTGTGTTTGGGTGTGTGTGTGCTGGGGTGTGTGGTGCTGGGCTGTGTTTGTGATCGGGTGTGTGTGTTGGGATGTGTGGTACTGGGCTGGGCTGTGTTTGTAATGGGGTGTGTGTGTGTGTTGGGATGTGTGTGGGCTGGTGTGTGTGTGTGTGCTGGCTGTGTTTGTGATGGTGTGTGTGTGTTTGTGTGTGCTGGGGTGTGTGTTGCGGTGTGTTTGTGTGTGCTGGGGTGTGTGTGTGCTGGGGTGTGTGTGTGCTGGGGTGTGTGTGTGCCGGGGTGTGTGTGTGCGCTGGGGTGTGTGCTGGGGTGTGTTTGTGCTTGGGTGTGTGTGTGTGTGTGTGTGTGTGCTGAGGTGTGTGTGTGTGTGCTGAGGTGTGTTTGTGATGGTGTGTGTTTGTGATGGTGTGTGTGTGCTGGGGTGTGTGTGCTGGGGTGTGTGTGCTGGAGTGTGTGTGCTGGAGTGTGTGCTGGGGTGTGTGTGTGCTGGGGCGTGTGTGTGCTGGGGTGTGTGTGCGCTGGGGCGTGTGTGCGCTGGGGCGTGTGTGCGCTGGGGCGTGTGTGCGCTGGGGCGTGTGTGCGCTGGGCGTGTGTGCGCTTAGGTGTGTGTGTGTGTGTGCTGGGGTGTGTGTGTGCTGGAGTGTGTGTGCTGGAGAGTGTGTGCTGGTGTGTGTGTGCTGAAGTGTGTGTGTGCTGTGGTGTATGTGTGTGCTGTGGTGTATGTGTGTGCTGGCGTGTAGGTGTGTGTGCTGTTGTGTAGGTGTGTGTGCTGGTGTGTAGGTGTGTGTGCTGGTGTGTAGGTGTGTGTGCTGGTGTGTAGGTGTGTGTGCTCGTGTGTGTGTGCTGGGGTGTGTGTGTGCTGGGGTGTGTGTGTGCTGGGGTGTGTGTGTGCTGGGGTGTGTGTGTGCTGGAGTGTGTGTGCTGGAGTGTGTGTGCCGGGGTGTGGGTGTGTGCCGGGGTGTGGGTGTGTGCCGGGGTGTGGGTGTGTGCCGGGGTGTGGGTGTTTGGCGGGGTGTGGGTGTTTGCCGGGGTGTGTGTGTGTGCCGGGGTGTGGGTGTGGGTGTTTGCTGGGGTGTGGGTGTGGGTGTTTGCTGGGGTGTGGGTGTTTGCTGGGGTGTGGGTGTGTGCTGGGGTGTGTTTGTGATGGTGTGATGGTGTGTGTGTGCTTGGGTGGGTGGGTGTGTGCTGGGGTGTGTTTGTTGGTGTGTGTGTGTGTGTGTGTGTTGGGGGTATGTGTGTGCTGGGGTAGTGTTTGTGCTGGGGTTGTGTTTGTGCTGGGGTTGTGTTTGTGCTGGGAGGTGCTGGAGTGTGTGCAGGGTGTGTGTGTGTGCTGGGGTGTGTGTGTTTTGTGCTGGTTTTGGGTTGGCGTTTGTCAGGGAAACAGAAGAGTTGGAGGGCTCACAAGGTGGGGGGAATGTTGTGGGCAACAGCTTTCCCTTAGGTTACTAGTGCTGGCTTGAATTGCAGGAGTTTATTAGTGAGGGAAGTGAGGGAAGAGGAGAGAATAGAGCAGAGAGACTGACACACAAAGCCTGAATCTGGATCTCTGAATGAGTGCAAGGCCCACAGGAACGCTCTGATGCCCTAGTTAACATGCACACCCTTCTGGTAGTACCCAATTCTGTCAGAAAACCAGTTCCTTGCACCGCCGATCCACACACACACACAGACATGCTCGCGCGCACACACAAATCTAGCCAAAACAGACATTGCTAAAGTAAATTACTAATTTGTGAGTAATATTGACATCAATTAGCTCAATCCGTAATGGGGCTTCTATTCAGCACCTGTTGCCATGGGAACAATGGACAGGTGTTTTCTGTTTGGTGGGATGGATGTTGGCCAGTGGGGAAGCGAGGGGAGGAGAGGAGGTGGAGACATTGATCCTGTCCAGCCACTAGTTATTTCCAAAACTTTAGGGATGTTAGATGACCAGCTAATTGATCCTGCTTTGTGATCCCTGATGTATCAGGTAGCTATTTTATCAGCTCACATAATGGACTATGTCCTGGTGGATCTAACGGATCATTAGGCTAGGTTGTTACTGTAGAACCAAGCCACTAAAGAACCAACTAGGAAAGGGGTTTATCAGCACACACACCTATATTGACAGCGGCATATCTAACCAGTAATTAGGAACGTTAGTTAGTGCTGCTGGAGTGGAGCTTTGACAAACGAAGTGTTCATATTGGGAAAAAAGCTGAAGACAACAAAGGAGTGCTGTTTTAAATTAAACAAGAAAGCGTAAAAACAGCATTTTGCTGCATTGTCAAAAGACAACATTTCCTAATGTTCACACAGACATATCTGACCAATGTTTTAAACCACATATTCAGAACTTTACACTGACAGCTACATAGTGCATATGGATAGATGGACGGATGGATGGACAGATGAACGGTATTCACCTGGTGTATGTAGAAGGATGTCACAGATCGTATCTCTATCTACTGTTTGAGGTCTGTCTCTGTGATGTCTCTGGACCATACTCCACCCCTCTTTTAGTCAACTCCTGGCCAACCAGAGAAGAACATACAATGCATTAGAACACTTCCTAATTCTAGATCACTACATAACACTTTAGAACACTTCGTAATTCTAGAGCACTCCATAACACTTTAGAACACTTCCTAATTCTAGAGTATTACATCACACTTCAGAACACTTCCTAATTCCAGAGCACTCCATAACACTTTAGAACACTTCCTATTTCTATGACACTCCATAACACTTTAGAACACTTCCTAATTATAATGCTCTCCATTACAATTTAGAACACTTCCTAATTCTAGAGCACTCCATAACACTTTAGAACAATTCCTAATTCTAGAGTCTCAATAACACATTAGAACACTTCCTAATTCTATTGCTCTCCATTACAATATAGACCACTTCCTAATTCTAGAGCTGTCCATAACACAATTGAACACTTTCTAAATATAGAGCACTCCATAACGATTTAGACCACTTCCTAATTCTAGAGCTGTCCATATCACGATTGACTACTTTCTAAATATAGAACACTCCATAACACTTTAGAACACTTCCTAATTCTAGAGCACTCCATAGCACTTTAGAACACTTCCTAATTCTAGACTACTAAACACTTTAGAACACTTCCTAAATATAGAGCACTCCATAACACTTTAGAACACTTCCTAATTCTAGAGTCTCAATAACACATTAGAACAATTCCTTATTCTAGAGCACTCCATAACACTTTAGAACACTTCCTAATTCTAGAGCTCTTAATAACACTTTAGAACATTTCCTAATTCTAGAGCTCTCCGTAACAATTCAGAACACTTCCTAATTCTAGAGCCCTCCATAACACATTAGAAGACTTCCAAATTCTAGAGCTCTCCATAACATTTTAGAACACTTCCTAATTCTAGAGCCCTCCATAAAACTGTAGTACACTTCCTAATTCTAGTGCTCTCCATTACAATTTATAACACTTCCTAATTCTAGAGCACTCCATAACACTTTAGAACACTTCCTAATTCTAGAGCACTCCATAACAGTTTAGAACACTTCCCAATTCTAGAGCACCTACTAATTCTAGAGCACTCAATAACACTTTAGAACACTTCCTAATTCTAGAGCTCTCAATAACACTTTAGAACACTTTCTAATTCTAGATCACAACATAACACTTTAGAGGTCATCCTAATTCTAGAGCTCTCCATAACACTTTAGAACACATCCTAATTCTACAGTACTAAATAACACTTTAAAACACCTCCTAATTGTAGAGCCCTCCATAACACTTTATTACACTTCCTAATTCAAGTGCTCTCCATTACAATTTAGAACACTTCTAAATTCTAGAGCTCTCCATAACACTTTAGTACAATTCCTAATTATAGATCACTCCATAACAATTTAGACCACTTCCTAATTCTAGAGCTCTCCAAAACACGTTAGAACACTTTGTAAATGTAGAGCACTCCATAACACTTTAGAACACTTCCTAATTCTAGAGCACTCTATACAACTTTAGACCACTCCCTAGTTATATAGCTCTCCATAACACTTTAGAACACTTTCTAAACTCAGAAAACTCCATAACACTTTGGAACACTTCCTAATTCTAGAGCACTTCATAATACTTTAGAACACTTCCTAATTCTAGAGCACTCCATAACACTTTAGAACTCTTCCTAATTCTAGAGCACTCCATAACACTTTAGAACACTTACTAATTCTAGAGCACTGTCACGCCCCGACCTGTAGGAGCCTTTTTACGTCTCATTTTGGTTTGGTCAGGGTGTGATTTGGGGTGGGCATTCTGTTCTAGTTTTTCTATTTCTTTGCTGTTGGCCAGGTAGGGCTCTCAATCAGGAAAGCTGTCCATTGTTGTCTCTGATTGGGAGTCATACTTTAGTAGCCATTTTTCCTTCTTTTCGTTGTGGGAAGTTGACTCTGTTGATGTGTATGTGCTGTTGGTGCTACACCAGATGATCTTCGTTTGTTGTTTTGTTTTGGTGAGTTTACAAATAAACATGTTTAACTCAACCCGACACGCTGCGCCTTGGTCCGTCCCTGAAGATCGTGACAAGCACTCCATAACACTTAAGAACACTTCCTAATTCTAGAGCACTCCATAACAATTTAGAACACTTCCTAATTCTAGAGCTCTCCATAACACTTCGTAAGGTAGAGCACCCCATAACACTTTAGAACACTTCCTAATTCTAGAGCACTCCATATCAATATAGAACTCTTCTTAATTCTAGAGCCCTACATAACACTTTAGAACACTTTGTAAACGTAGAGCACTCCATTACAATTTAGAACACTTCCTACTTCTAGAGCACTCCATAACACTTTAGAACACGTCCTAATTCTAGAGCACTCCATACAACTTTAGACCACTTCCTACTTCTAGAGCTCCCCATAAAACTTTAGAACACTTTCTAAATGCAGAAAACTCCATAACACTTTAGAACACTTCCTAATTCTAGAGCACTTCATAACAGTTTAGACCACTTCCTATTTCTAGAGCACTTCCTAATTCTAGAGCACTCCATAACACTTTAGAACACTTCCTAATTCTAGAGCACTCCATAACACTTTAGAACTCTTCCTAATTCTAGAGCACTCCATAACACTTTAGAACACTTACTAATTCTAGAGCACTGTCACGCCCCGACCTGTAGGAGCCTTTTTACGTCTCATTTTGGTTTGGTCAGGGTGTGATTTGGGGTGGGCATTCTGTTCTAGTTTTTCTATTTCTTTGCTGTTGGCCAGGTAGGGCTCTCAATCAGGGAAAGCTGTCCATTGTTGTCTCTGATTGGGAGTCATACTTTAGTAGCCATTTTTTCCTTCTTTTCGTTGTGGGAAGTTGACTCTGTTGATGTGTATGTGCTGTTGGTGCTACACCAGATGATCTTCGTTTGTTGTTTTGTTTTGAGTGAGTTTACAAATAAACATGTTTAACTCAACCCGGCACGCTGCGCCTTGGTCCGTCCCTGAAGATCGTGACAAGCACTCCATAACACTTAAGAACACTTCCTAATTCTAGAGCACTCCATAACAATTTAGAACACTTCCTAATTCTAGAGCTCTCCATAACACTTCGTAAAGGTAGAGCACCCCATAACACTTTAGAACACTTCCTAATTCTAGAGCACTCCATATCAATATAGAACTCTTCTTAATTCTAGAGCCCTACATAACACTTTAGAACACTTTGTAAACGTAGAGCACTCCATTACAATTTAGAACACTTCCTACTTCTAGAGCACTCCATAACACTTTAGAACACGTCCTAATTCTAGAGCACTCCATACAACTTTAGACCACTTCCTACTTCTAGAGCTCCCCATAAAACTTTAGAACACTTTCTAAATGCAGAAAACTCCATAACACTTTAGAACACTTCCTAATTCTAGAGCACTTCATAACAGTTTAGACCACTTCCTATTTCTAGAGCACTTCCTAATTCTAGAGCACTCCATAACACTTTAGAACACTTCCTAATTCTAGAGCACTCCATAACACTTTAGAACAGTTTCTAAATGCATAACACTCCATAACACTTTGCAACACTTCCTAATTCTAGAGCACTTCATAACACTTTAGAACAGTTCCAATTTCTAGAGCACTCCATAACAGTTTAGAACACTTCCCAATTCTAGATCACTTCCTAATTCTAGAGCACTCCATAACACTTTCGAACACTTCCTAATTCTAAAGCTCTCAATAACACGTTAGAACACTTCCTAATTCTTTATCACCCCATAACACTAGATCACATCCTAAATCTACAGCTCTCCATAACATTTTAGATCACGTTCTAATTCTAGGGTACTAAATAACACTTTTTAACACTTCCTGATTGTAGAGCTCTCCATAACATTTTAGAACACTTCCTAATTCGTTAGCTCTCCATAACAATTTGAACACTTCCTAATGCTAGAGCCATCCATAACACTTTAGAACACTTTGTAAATGTAGAGCACTCCATAACACTTTAGAAAACTTCCTAATTCTAGAGCACTCCATAACACTTTAGAACACTTCCTAATTCTAGAGCACTCCATAACATTTTAGAACACCTCTTAATTCTAGACTCTCAATAACACTTTAGAACTCTTCCTAATTCTAGAGCACTCCATAACACTTTAGAAAACTTTGTAAATGTAGAGCACTCCATACAACTTTAGAGCACTTCCTAATTCTAGAGCACTGCATATCACTTTAGAACACTTCCTAATTTTAGAGTCTCAATAACACTTTAGAACACTTCCTAATTCTAGAGCACTGCATATCACATTAGAACACTTCCTAATTCTATAGCCCTCCATAACACTTTAGAACACTTTCTAATTCTAGTGCTATCCATTACAATTTAGAATACTTCCTAATTCTAGTGCACTCCAGAACAATTTAGAACACTTCCTAGTTCTAGAGCCCTCCACAACACATTAGAACACTTCCTAATTCTAGTGCTATCCATTACAATTTAGAACACTGCCTAATACTAGAGCACTCCATAACAGTTTAGAACACTTCCCAATTCTAGAGCTCTTCCTAATTCTAGAGCCCTCCATAACATATTAGAACACTTCCTAATTCTAGTGCTCTCCATTACAATTTAGAACATTTCCTAATTCTAGTGCTCTCCATTACAATTTAGAACACTTCCTAATTCTAGAGCTCTCCATAACACTTTAGTACACTTCCCAATTATAGAGCACTCCATAACATTTTAGACCACTTCCTAATTCTAGAGCTTTCCATAACACTTTAGAACACTTTCTAAATGTAGAGCACTCCATAACACTTTAGAACACTTCCTAATTCTAGAGCACTGCATATCACTTTAGAACACTTCTGAATTCTAGAGTCTCAATAACACTTTAGAACACTTCCTTATTCTAGAGCACTCCATAACACTTTAGAACAGTTCCTAATTCTAGAGCTCGCTATAGCACTTTAGAACACCTCCTAATTCTTGAGCTCTCCATAACACTTCAGAACACTTCCTAATTCTAGCGCACTCCATAGCAATCAAGTACACTTCCTAATTGTAGAGTACTGCATAACACTTTAGATCACTTCCAAATTCTAGAATACACCATAACAATTTAGAACACTTCCTAATTCTAGATCTCTCCATAACACTTTAGAACACTTTGCAAATGTAAAACACTCCATAACACTTTAGAACACTTCCTAATTCTAGAGCACTTCATTACACTTTAGAACACTTCCTAATTCTAGAGCACTCCGTAACAGTTTAGAACACTTCCCAATTCTAGAGCACTCCATAACAATTTAGAACACTTCCTAATTCTAGAGCTCGCTATAGCACTTTAGAAAACGTCCTAATTCTTGAGATCTCCATAACACTTCAGAACACTTCCAATTTCTTGAGCGCACCATAAAAATTTAGACCACTTCCTAATTCTAGAGCTCTCCAAAACACTTTAGAACACTTTCTAAATGTAGAGCACACCATAACACTTTAGAACACTTCATAAATCTAGAGCACTACATAACACTTTAGAACACTTCCTAATTCTAGAGCTCTCAATAACACTTTAAAACCCTTCCTAATTCTAGAGCACTCCATAACACTTTAGAACATTTTCTAAATGTAGAGCACTCCATAACACTTTAGAACACTTTCTAATTGTAGTGCTTTCCATTACAATTTAGAACACTTCCTAATTCTAGAGCACTCCATAACACTTTAGAACACTTCCTAATTCTAGAGCACTCCATAACACCTTAGAACACTTTCTATTTCTTGAGCATTCCATAAAACTTTAGAACACTTTCTAAATGCAGAACACTACATAACAGTTTGGAACACTTCCTAATTCTTGAGCACTTCATAACACTTTAGAACACTTAATAATTCTAGAGCACTCCATAACAATTTAGACCACAATTTAGACCACAATTTAGACCAGTTCTAGAGCTCTCCATAACACTTTAGAACACTTTCTAAATGCAGAACACTCCATAACACTTTGGAACACTTCTTAATTCTAGAGCACTTCATAACACTTTAGAACATTTTCTAATTTTAGAGCTCTCCATAACACTTTAGAACACTTCCTTATTCTAGATCACTCCATAACACTTTAGAGCACATCCTAATTCTAGAGCTCTCCATAACACTTTAGAACACTTTCTAATTGTAGTGCTTTCCATTACAATTTAGAACACTTCCTAATTCTAGAGCACTCCATAACACTTTAGAACACTTCCTAATTGTAGTGCTTTCCATTACAATTTAGAACACTTCCTAATTCTAGATCACTCCATAACACTTTAGAACACTTCCTAATTCTAGAGCACTCCATAACACCTTAGAACACTTTCTATTTCTTGAGCATTCCATAAAACTTTAGAACACTTTCTAAATGCAGAACACTACATAACAGTTTGGAACACTTCCTAATTCTTGAGCACTTCATAACACTTTAGAACACTTAATAATTCTAGAGCACTCCATAACAATTTAGACCACAATTTAGACCACAATTTAGACCAGTTCTAGAGCTCTCCATAACACTTTAGAACACTTTCTAAATGCAGAACACTCCATAACACTTTGGAACACTTCTTAATTCTAGAGCACTTCATAACACTTTAGAACATTTTCTAATTTTAGAGCTCTCCATAACACTTTAGAACACTTCCTTATTCTAGATCACTCCATAACACTTTAGAGCACATCCTAATTCTAGAGCTCTCCATAACACTTTAGAACACGTCCTAATTCTAGAGTACTACATAAAACTTTAGAACACTTCATAATTGTAGAGCTCTCCATAACACTTTAGAACACCTCCTAATTCTAGACTCTCAATAACACTTTAGAACACTTCCTAATTTTAGAGCTCTCTATAGCATTTTAGAACACTACCTAATTCTAGAGCTCTCCATAACACTTTAGATGACTTCCTAATTCTAGAGTACAACATACCACTTTAGAACACTTCCTAATTCTAGAGCTCTCTAAAGCACTTTAGAACACTTCCTAACTCTAGAGCTCTCAATAACACTTTTGAACACTTACAAATTCTAGATCTCTCCATAACATTTTAGAACACTTAAAAATGCTTTACAGTGTATACTTGTACTAATAGTAATTAGTCATCACATAGGTCTTCTTAGTTTATTACATTGTAATAACAACTATACTGCTATGCTACTGTTGAAATTTGCACAACGGTTGGGCGGGGTCCGGGGGTCCGATGTGGAACACGTCCTGACCAACAGATACTTCTGCATTATCCAATGCAGTTACTGGACTGCAGTCTGCAGCAGGTTCTCCCACAGTTTCACACTCAAACATACACGCGCAAGCAAACACAAATTCAATGCCTCAGTCATGCTCTCTCTCTCTCTCTCTCTCTCTCTCTCTCTCTCTCTCTCTCTCTCTCTCTCTCTCTCTCTCTCTCTCTCTCTCTCTCTCTCTCTCACACACACACACACACACACACACACACACACACACACACACACACACACACACACACACACACACACAGGAGCGCATGTTCTTGTCCCATCGCGCTCTAGCGACTCCTGTGGCGGTGCAGGGCACATGCTTCCGGCTTAAGCGAGAAGTGTGTCAAGAAGCAGTGCGTCTTGGCAGGGTTGTGTTTCAAACCTTTGCCTCTCCCGAGTCCATACGGGAGTAGCAGCGATGAGACATGACTGAAACTACCAATTGGATATAATAATAAAAAAATTAAATCCATTTTAGAATAAGACTGTAATGTAACAAAAGGTCAAGGGGTCTGAATACTTTCTGAATGCACTGTACAGAAGGAGGGTCATTTGTTCATTTTCAATCTGAATATTTTGTATAAAGATCAGCATTATATTGTTACATTATAGGAGTAACTGGTAGACCTGAAACAGTCTTCCTCACCTCAAGTTCAACTTGAAGTGTAGTGCTGGTGTGCACTGCCTTCATATCATAGGCCTACAGTAGCTAAGGCTAAATAAAAGCCACACCATAACAAACCACAAATGTTGCTAATCTTTATTAGGGTAATATCAAAAGAAAGTCAAGCCAATGTGTATATGGAAAATATGAGCAAGGAAAAAATGCACAACCCTCCTCAAAGAAAAAAAACGTTTGACAGCCCTCCCTTGTTTTGGACCACCCCTCGCCCAGTAAATTTTGATCTGTCCCTAGGCTAATTCCAGGCTGCAAGGCAGACATTTTTTATTGTTTTTTATTGTAAGAATAGATCAGAAATCTTTATTGTCCATTGAATTTGTGGGTGCAAGCGTACTCAGTCCTCAAAGAGTGTGGTATATTTTCAGTTTGTGGAAACTGTTTAAATGCTTCGCATTTTGATATCGATTTAACGTTTACAAATTCATATAGCAGAATTTAAATAATAGGTACTGTCACGTGTGCTCCCTCTCTGGCCTCTAGGTCACCAGGCTGCTCGTTATGGTGCACACCTGTCACCATTGTTACGCGCACCTGCGCGTCATCAGACTCACCTGGACTCCATTACTTCCATGATTACCTTCCCTATATATGTCACTCTCTTTGGTTCCTTCCCCAGCTGTCATTGTTTCTGTTTCAGTTCCATGTCTGTGTGCTGTTAGTGTTTCTTGTTTTGTATTATGGTCTGTTTATTTTATTAAAACACTCACTCCCTGAATTTGCTTCCCAACTCTCAGCACACATCGTTACTGGTACTACCATAATATTCATGTTTAAAACGTCTATCAATTTCCTGGCTGTTGGAATCTTCCAGGTTTAAGGTGACCAAGCTGCAGGCCACAGATAATATTGTTGAAAGCTATTCACCTTGTGGTGAGGTTGCCTACTTGGGCATAATATTATATGCAGTTATTGAAGTCATCTATATTTGATGCTTCAGTTTTAAGTTTGGCCTAAGCTAGCCTACTATTAATGTATTTGTTTTACAAAGTTCCTGTGAACTTTTTCACCCTATTTCTCACAGATGGATCTAAGAGAAAATAAAAGCAAACTAAACCTGGATTCCTGGTGCCACAACTTTCCTTCAGATAAGGGCCCGGTTGCATAAAACATCTTAAGTGTTTCCCTTAAGGGTTTTATGTTAAGGAATAATTTTCCGTACCTAAGGGAATTGTTTAAAGGTGTTGCATAGAGCCCCTCAAATATTTCCTTAGGTAAGGTTTTACGGTAGTTTGAAGTCATGTATGGCAAAAAGAGTATCGGGTTTCCATGGAGATGACCTGATTCACTGATTAAACACTTTTTCAAAGCTATATTTTTGTGAGATAGCAAAATGTAACTTCTAAAATCAAGACAGGATATCCAAATTACTTCAAAAGATAATAAACAACTTTTCTTGTAGTTACTTTTTTCTGAACTTGTTTATATTACTTTCTAGTATATCAAGCTAGTTTACAGAGTAGCTATATCTAACTAGCCAGCTAGCTTTGCAGCCATGGATTGTGCACCTTCCATTGTTTAGCTAATTAGCCAGCTGGTTGATGTTTTCTTTTTGTATCCAGAGCAGATGATAGCAACATTCACCTCCACAAATGCTGTTTACATTGATATCCATACTGAATTAAACAATTAAGGGACCTCATGGGCACCCTTAAATTCTTCATTTAATTTAAGAGGAAATTCACCTAAAAAAGATGATGGGGGAGTTAACCTATCAGGCCCTTTTTACACAGGATCCAGAAGCCACTCCTGCGTTGTCTTGGCTGTGTGCTTACGGTCGTTGTCCTGTTGGAAGGTGAAGGTGAACCTTCACCCTAGTCTGAGGTACTGAGCGCTCTGGAGCAGGTTTTCATCAAGGATCTCTCTGTACTTTGCTCCGTTCATCTTTCCCTCGATCCTGAAAACACTGAAAAACATCCCCACAGCATAATGCTGCCACCAGCATGCTTCACCATAGGTGATGCTTGGCATTCAGGCCAAAGAGTTAAATCTTGGTTTCATCAGTCCAGAGAATCTTGTTTCTCACGGTCTGAGAGTCCTTTAGGTCCGTTTTGGCAAACTCCAAGGGGGCTGTTAAATCAAATTAAATTGTATTTGTCACATACACGTGTTTAGCAGACGTTATTGCGGGTGTAGCAAAATGTTTGCGTTTCTATCTCCAGCAGTGCAGTAATATCTAACAATTAATATCTAACAACACACACAATTTTAAGTAAAATAATCGAATTAAGAGTATATAACATTTGGACGAGCAATGTCAGAGTGGCATAGACTAAGATACAGTAGAATAGGATAGAATACAGTACATACATATGAGATGAGTAATGCAAAATATGTAAACATTATTAAACTGACTATTGTTCCAATTATTAAAGTGGCAAGTGATTTCAAGTCTATGTATAGAGGGGAGCAGCCTCCGATGTGCTAGTGGTGGCTATTTAACAGTCTGATGGCCTTGAGATAGAAGCTGTTTTTCAGTATCTCTGAAAAACATCTGTCTCTCGGTCCCAGCTTTGATTTACAGTAAATAAGGTATTTCTTTTTTTATATATACAGTTGAAGTCGGATATGTACATACACTTAGATTGGAGTAATTAAAACTAGTTTTTCAACAGCTCCACAAATTATTTGTTAACAAACTATAGTTTTGGCAAGTCGGTTAGGACATCTACTTTGTGCACAAGTAATCTTTCCAACAATTGTTTACAGACATATGCTACACATCTAAACACAAGGAATAGTGTTTTTGTAACTTGTTATAGATTGTTTGTAAGGACACGTAAATGTAAATTTTGTTTACTGATGGTGCTGGCTGTGCCAGGTTGGAGCTGAATGCATAATGGATGTCCATAAAATTTCTCAAATGTCCGGTAAATTAAAATCTTCCCTGTCATGTTGTCTGGCGCCAATTTTTTCTAAAGGAAACTCTGAAATGGCATATTGTTTTTATGAAGATTTTAGAATATTCACATGAAAATGTGTCACTAATTGGATGGAAACCTACAAAAGTATGTGGACAACCATTTCAAATTAGTCGATTCGGCTATTTCAGCCAGACACCGTTACTGATGGGTGTACAAAATTAAGCGCACATTGACAGTAAAATGGCTCGTACTGAAGAGCTCAGTGACTTTCAAAGTGACACCGTCATAGGATGTTACCTTTCCAACAAGTCAGTTCATCAAATTTCTAGGAGCAACAACGGCTCAGCCACGAAGTGGTAGAACACACAAGCTCACAGAACAGGACCACCGTCTGTCCTCGGTTGCAACACTCATGGCCGAGTTTCAAACTGCCTCTGGAAGAAACATCAGCACAAGAACTGTTAGTCGGGAGCTTCATGAAATGGGTTTCCATGCCCGAGCAGCTGCAGACAAGCATAAGATCACCATGCGCAATGCCAAGCGTCGGCTGGAGTAGTGTAAAGCTCGCAGCCATTGGACTATGGCGCATTGGAAACGTCTTCTCTGGAGTGATGAATCATGCTTCACTATCTGGCCGTCCGATGGATGAATATGGGTTTGGCGAATGCCAGGAGAATGCTACCTGCCTGAATTCATAGTGCCAACTGTAAAGTTTGGTGGAGGAGTAATAATGGTCTGGGGCTGTTTTCTTGGTTCGGGCTAGGCCCCTTGGTTCCAGTGAAGGGAAATCTTAACACTACAGCATACAGTGAATGGCATTCTAGACAATTCTGTGCTTCCTACTTTGTGGCAACAGTTTGGGGAAGGACCTTTCCTGTCTCAACATGACAATGCCCCAGTGCACAAACCAAGGTCCATACAGAAATTGTTTGTCGAGATCGATGTGTAAGAACTTGACTGGCCTACACAGAGCCCTGACCTCAACGCCATCAAACACATTTGGGATCAATTTGAACACCGACTGCGAGCCAGGCCTAATCGCCCAACATCAGTGCCCTACCTCACTAATGCTTTTATGGATGAATGGAAGCAAGTCCCAGCAGAAATGTTCCAACATCTAGTGGAAAGCCTTCCCAGAAGAGTGGAGGCTGTTATAGCACCAAAGAGGGGACCATCTCCATATTAATGCCTGTGATTTTGGAATGAGATGTTAGACAAGCAGGTGTCCACATACTTTTTATTGCAACTATAGACATCCTAAAGACTCAGGCAAGTGGGCTAGTCCAGTGTCACTTTGAATGGGCCTGCACATCATTGTTCACCAGCAGCCCCAAACATCTAAAGAATAAGCCTCCAGCCAAACAAGCTTTTAAGAATTGCACTTAAAACTCCCGCCTCATTCTCATCTGGAGGTTGAGCATGTTTTCGTTTCTATCTCTATTTTGTGTCTGTATCTATGTAAAGTGTCTGTATCTATGTAATGTGTCTGTATCTCTGTAATGTGTCTGTATCTCTGTAATGTGTCTATGTAAAGTGTCTGTATCTATGTAATGTGTCTGTATCTCTGTATTGTGTCTGTAGCTCTGTAATGTGTCTGTATCTCCAATGTGTCTGTATCTCTGTAATGTGTCTATGTAAAGTGTCTGTATCTATGTAATGTGTCTGTATCTCTGTAATGTGTCTGTATCTCCAATGTGTCTGTATCTCTGTAATGTGTATGTATCTATGTACTGTGTCTGTATCTATGCAGTGTGTCTGTATCTCTGTAATGTGTATGTATCTATGTAATGTGTCTGTATATCTGTAGTGTGTCTGTATCTATGAAGTGTGTCTGTATCTATTATGTGTGTCTGTATCTATTAAGTGTGTCTGTATCTATGAAGTGTGTCTGTATCTCTATAATGTGTCTGTATCTATGTTATTGTGTCTGTATCTCTGTATTGTGTCTGTAGCTCTGTAATGTGACTGTATCTATGTAATGTGTCTGTATCTCTGTAATGTGTCTGTGTAATGTGTCTGTATCTATGTAATGTGTCTGTATCTCTGTAATGTGTCTGTATCTCTGTATTGTGTCTGTAGCTCTGTAATGTGTCTGTATCTCCAATGTGTCTGTATCTCTGTAATGTGTCTATGTAAAGTGTCTGTATCTATGTAATGTGTCTCTATCTCTGTAATGTGTCTGTATCTCCAATGTGTCTGTATCTCTGTAATGTGTATGTATCTATGTACTGTGTCTGTATCTATGCAGTGTGTCTGTATCGCTGTAATGTGTATGTATCTATGTAATGTGTCTGTATATCTGTAGTGTGTCTGTATCTATGAAGTGTGTCTGTATCTATTACGTGTGTCTGTATCTATTAAGTGTGTCTGTATCTATGAAGTGTGTCTGTATCTCTATAATGTGTCTGTATCTATGTTATTGTGTCTGTATCTCTGTATTGTGTCTGTAGCTCTGTAATGTGACTGTATCTATGTAATGTGTCTGTATCTCTGTAATGTGTCTGTGTAATGTGTCTGTATCTATGTAATGTGTCTGTATCTCTGTAATGTGTCTGTATCTCTGTAATGTGTCTGTATCTCTGTAATGTGACTGTATCTATGTAATGTGTCTGTATCTCTGTAATTTGTCTGTATCTCTGTAATGGGGCGGCAGGTAGCCTAGTGGTTAAAGCGTTGGACTAGTAACCAAAAGGTTGCAAGATTGAATCCCCTAGCTGACAAGGTAAAAATCTGTTAACCCACTGTTCCTAGGCCGTCATTGTAAATAAGAATTTGTTCTTAACTGACTTGCGTAGATACATAAAGGTAAAAAAAAACTACATGTGTCTGTATCTATGTTATTGTATATGTATGTATGTAGAAAATAGGGACCACAATGGAAATAAGTATCCAAATGTATTGTGCTATCCCAGTCACCCAGTCAAAAAAAGCTTTGGGAAAATGATTTTTTATTTTAATGAAAAATAAAATCAATCAATCCAAAATGCAGGAGCCAATTGAGGAATAGAAAGAGACATCTGTTACAAAACACCAAGTTTAATGACATTCAGAGATTGTCAAGCCAAGCCTTCTATACTGGGTAAGCCTACAAGGTAGGGAGGGATGTGTTTTCTGTTTGTCCAGATTGACACAGTCTATTTATAGTGGTGGTGTTCCCCCTAGCTGGTCGTTGACTGCAGCCAGTCTGATCGCAGTATAATGAAACAGGCAGGCAGAGTGAGCTCGTCTGTGGTGGTCGGCTAACCCTCAACCTTCTAGTACGTAGCCCTGCGGTGGCATCAACTGTGCCACAAAAGCATCCTGAAGTGGCAAAGTCGACATCCACGTTTAAAAACACAGGGTCGTTACAGTTATTATTATGTGTTGTCCTAAATATTATTGTGTGTTATTTCTATGAGGGGGGAGGGTGTTAAAATAATTTTACAGTACAAGGGGAGGGTCATGTGAAAATATTTTTCTTTCTTTGGGGAGAGGGGGGTGCATTTTTTTTCATGACAACTTGAGTTGGACCAGCCCCTCCCACCAGTAAATGTCGATCGTCCCCTAGATAAACTGATTAAATATTTTTCGGCTGATATAGCCTGTAGCCTATTCCACTGAATTGTCTTGTCAACCTATATCATTGGTTGAGGCATTTATGCTTCTGAATTCATTTAGGCTAAGTTTGTCAAAAAGAAGAATGTCCAGTTATCTGATCAAGACTTCATACATGAATCCTGCTATGCTTCATTCATTTTGTCTGTCTAGAGACATTTCAAAATATGTTTCTATCCTCTGTGGAAAATGTTTATATGAAACGACTGTGTGTAGCCTATCCATAATCATTGCATTCGTAATTGGTGAGAGAGTGGATCAAATTCAGCCCAAATTTGATCAAGGCAGTGTAGGCCTATTCGAATCAGGGTCACAAGCATTAACCCCAGCCGCATTCTCCCTACGTACTCCCTTCGGAGCTCCCCGGTGCCATAAACTGTACGGGTTTGACATTTATCACGTGTCGACGAGGCTCAGCCCTTGAACGAATGGTGAGGAAAAAGGCAGAGAGATGATTGGAGAGATGGTCGAGAGGAGTAGAAGGCAACACGGAATTATAGACTATCTGGTACCGGACCTCAAACCATATGCCCGGTTTTACGGTAGGCTAACCTACCAGACAGAATCTTAGCCTATTCCTAGACTGGTTTCCGGGAGCGGACTGAGCGGGACTATGGAAGACGTCTGCCATTATACTCGCAGCCCTGCGTGGGAGGAACTGGTCGGTAGTTTATTTAAAGGAACTAAGGATTTCTAGTGAAATATGATAGTGGATATAGATCTTTCGTTTTGGCTAGGAGACTAAAGGGAAAAGGGAAAAAGACTGACGTTTTTATCCCACTTTAGAATCATTTCTAAATATTTTCTAGTCACCATCCCGATTAGTCATTTTTGGGGGAGAACTGAATGCCTTTGATTTTCGGAAGATCAACCCCAATTGTAATTTGCTGTAAAAAACAACAACAATAGAACAGTCAGATTGATGATTAACAAAGTTAATCTTTACAAACACGAAAATGTATCTCATTAGGCTAGTTAGCTGTCTTTGTGTGAAGTTGCAATTCAAGTGGTTAGTTAATTGTATGTTCACATTTAACACATGTAGCCTTATAAAGAAAACATTATATACGATTTAATAAGAAATCAGACACTTTCGATTTGAATAGCCTTTTTCTATGTATTTTGTTTTTTAGTCACACATTTCGTGGGACTATGCATGGCTTCTCTTGTTGCATTGTCGCAAAGTATCCAGTGTCATTTAGCTTGAGCAATGGGATGGTTTCTCTACAATCGCAAAACCATTGCAATGTAACCCGTGGGCTACATTTTCCAGTTTCAAAGGAATACCCTCCCACCCCCCGTAAAGGCTACTTTGTATCATCTTTGCTTCAGACTTGATAGTGGTTGACAATATGTAGGCCTATTATAAACGGGAAATAGTATTGTGTTGTGTTGGTGTTGGAAATAGCCTATTGTTTTCATTATCGCACATGCCTTTTTAGAATTAATGTAACATCCATATCATTATACTTAGCCACAATCTGGAAAATAGGCAATTTATATATCATTGTGTTCCTGCGTATAGCCTAAAATAAATAGTTACATTGTCCGAGTAGTTTGGCGCTTCCATTTGCTCATATTTTTGAGTGGGCTTTTCAATCGCTTACAGTTACAGTAGGCTACCCGCTGGACTGCTTCTGTTGCGGCCGCTAGGGCCTTCCATGGCGATGTCCACTGGTTGTTGGCTGGTGGTGCGTCTGTAGCTGTGTGTAAGGAGGGCAGCCTACTGAGCTTAGGCGGTCTTTAGCCTCAGTCTGATCTGAGCATGTAGGTTGGAACCATAAACACATCCTGAACCAAGCTTTACCCTAGTAAACCCCACAGCGCCGAGACATGCTACATCCCCATGAGCTCAGCCGCGGACCTATGTTCCTGGATAGATATCGGTTATTATAGCTCCAGTTATAGGTTTGAGAAGCGGGAGGAGATGACGGCGAGGAAAGACGCTTTTCAACCGCTGTCCAGCTCTCGCATCCCGGAGAGGAAGGGAGCGGCTGACCGGGGGAAGACTAACTCCGACTGGTCTTATCCTTTCTCGCAACAGGAGCCGGAGAAAGGCCATTCGACAGCGGGGATCCATGCCCATGTGGTGGGGGCTGTCGGGGGCTCCGGGGCCGTGGATGAGTCGTCAGACAGCGATGGAGAACAAGAAGGCCCGCAGAAACTCATTCGGAAAGTGTCGACCTCCGGACAGCTCAGAAGCAAGGTAAGAAAATACATGTCTGTTTGTATCTCTGGTGGCTGTCTCGACTTGATTCATGTTTTGGAGGCATAGGCTACATTATTTTGCAGTGTGCGCTATCGTGCGTCTTTCTTGTGGTGTTGTATCGGTAGCCTAGTCCATGTTTTTTTTATGGAAGGCAATACCAACTAATAACACACAGTTTGACAACCAGCACGCATGCTTCTGAATGTCACATATTCAGTCATTTTATGCAACATTTAACCATAGAATAGAATATAACATATATTGAAAATAAACTTTGGAAAGCATTGTGAGCAGTGGAAAGCATCCCATAGTGTTGTTTGATCTACAGGTAGCCGTTTTGTTTTGAGACAGTTGGAGCACTATTATAGCCTAGCCCCTGTCTATACATAGCCAATGTGCTAAAATAGACTTGCATAGCATTTACACTTTCACTTTCAAATTATGAAGATTTTTTTTCAGTGTATTGGAACATTTATTAAGTTGAACTTTTTTCATGAAACAACTCAAACTGAGACTGTATGATAACCTAGAACTAAGTTCCTTCCACCTCACAGACTTACTGACTGACTAACACCTTAGCTGTCATGGTCCACTTTACACAGACACACTTTAAATGAGTCTCTCTTCTCCCATCAGAAAAGAGGCACTTAATTATTGACAGGTCCACTCCACCCTGCCTTTATTATTAAAGTAAGGGTTTATATTTAGACAGGGGACACTGGGCTGGAGCACGGGGCTTTGTTATTCACATTTAAGTCATTTAGCAGACATTCTTATCCAGAGCGACTTACAGGAGCAATTAGGGTTGTGTATGGTAATGAACCTACCTGACAATAGAACACACACCTGAAGTAGGCCAATATCTTGTAACAGAAGTGTAGGAGGCTCAAGTAGAATCGTTGAAGAGACTCCCGGCACACTGTCTCTCATTTACCAAACGATTGTAGAAAAGAGCGTGAAATTGTGCATGTTCATTTGATTGAGGGCTACTGTGTGTACAGTACCGAAACGTTATGCCTCAATAAATACTACACACAGTGTGCAGGGTTATCCTCACTATATTGACCTGACAATAACTCCGGTGTAGTACATTTACCTATAGTGCTGCGTGGCGCTTATTCCATTCACAACATATTGCAGATAGAAATTAAACTATGTTTGTATGACAGAGATTCATGATCTGTCTATATTCTGTTCTGTAATCATAAAGCTACATTTCTATTAGAAGTCGTCAAAAGACTGATGTATCTACAGTATATCAGACAGCTACTTCTCATTTGACCTGTTGCACCACTCAGTGTTGGTAAAGCTACTGTATAAACACTGTTGTAGTAGTTAGTTGTGTTATAGCTGTGTTATAGTCGTGTAATTGTTACATTGTAGTTGTGTTGTATTGTAATAAGGAAAGTTAAATGAAGATGATGTCTGTAATGTCGTTTGAAACTTTAAAAATAGCTAGAGAAATGGTCAGATACGGGCAGATGAGAGAGAGATGGGATGAGTGACCTGTATCTGAATACAGCAGTATATCTCTGTCTACCTGTATGTGTTCCGGAGCAGAAGATGGCGTGTGTGTGTGTGTGTGTGCATGCAGAAGGGTATTAATGGAGCAGCACGCTGGCTCTGAGTGTTGTTCCAACTCTGGTTGTTTGCTCAATCTGTGTGTGTGTGTGGTGCGTGTGTGGTGTGTGTGTGTGTGAGTGTGTAGTGCGATTGTGTTTGGTCACTGCCTGAATCACTGTCTGTCTGAGGACATTCTGCCCCTCTTCGCCCGCCATCTATCGGGTTACCCAGGACAACCACCACATCCCTGTCCCCTGATTGACTGGCGCCATGGCAACGCTGCCTGAAGAAGACCCCGGTAGGCCGAAAGACATTGTACCATGGGTGTTCTGTTCCGTATGTGTTATAGACAGTAATTACCAGGTTTCATCCAGCTAATGATAATATGGTAATTAAAATTTAGCAGGTGCCATTATTCAAATCATCATAATATAAGTAGCCTACAGTAAGTATATGGTACTTTACAGTTAGTACGTTTAGTTACTAATGACATGGTTCTTCAGTATATGATCCACGTCTCTGGGGTTGCAAAGACTATACCAACTTGGACTTAGTGTCTAGGGTTTTTACCAACTTGGACTTAGTGTTTAAGGTTTTTACCAACTTGGACTGTGTCTAGGATATTTATCAACTTGGACTTAGTGTGTAGTGTTTTTACCAAATTGCACTTAGCGATTACTCACCGCGGACTGGAAGAAACTTTTTCATTTAACGAGTCCAATGAGAAAGCATTACTGCTTTCACTGGAACAGGCTCAGATCCCTGTAATTTGCTTGAAGAAAGGACGCAGGAAAAGGGGCCGCAGATCGGGCTGCCTTCTGAGAATCCGTAGGCGAGCGAGTAAACTCCCACTGCCACCCGTTGTTCTTACTAACGTGCAATTGTTGGAAAATAAAATGTAGGACCTACGATTAAGATTATCCAATCAACAGGACATTAAAAACTGTAATATCTTATGTTTCACTGAGACGTGGCTGAACGATGATACGGATAATATAGAGCTGGTGGGATTTTCCATGCATCGGCAGAACAGAGAAGCTACGTCTGGTAAGATGAGGGGTGGGGGTGTGTGTCTATTTGTCAATAACAGCTGGTGCGCAATGTCTAATATTAAAGAGGTCTCGAGGTATTGCTCGCCTGAGGTAGAGTACCTTATGAATAGCTGTAGACCACACTATCTACCAAGAGAGTTCTCATCTATATTATTCATAGCCGTCTATTTACCACCACAGAACGAAGCTGGCTCTCAACCAAAGGCCATAAGCAAAGAAGGAAATGCTCAACCAGAATCGGAACTCCTAGTGGCCGGGGACTTTAATGCAGGCAAACTTAAATCAGTTTTATCCAATTTTTACCAGCATTTCACATGTGCAAATAGAGGAAAGAATTCCTAGACCACCTTTACTCCACACACAGAAATGCATACAAAGCTCTCCCCTGCCCTCCATGTGGTAAATCTGACCATAATTCTATCCTCATGATTCCTGCTTACAAGCAATAACTAAAGCAGGAAGTACCAGTGACTCGCTCAATACGGAAGTGGTCAGATGACGCGGATGCTACAGGACTGTTTTTCTAGCGCAGACTGGAATATGTTCTGGGATTCATCCAATGACATCCCGCTATGCCCTCAGAAGAACCATCAAACAAGCAAAGCGTCAACACAGGATTAAGATTGAATCCTACTACACCGGCTCTGACACTCGTTGGATGTGGCAGGACTTGAAAACTATTATGGACTACAAAGGGAAACCCAGACGCGAGCTGCCCAGTGACGCAAGCCTACCAGATGAGCTAAATGCCTTTTATGATCGCTTCAAGGCAAGCAACACTGAAACATGCACGAGAACACCAGCTGTTCTGGATGACTGTGTGATAATGCTCTCCGTAGCTGATGTGAACAAAACCTTTAAATAGCTCAACATTCACAAAGCCGCTGGGCCAGATGGATTACGGGATGTGTACTGAAAGTATGCGCGGACCAACTGTCAAGTGTCTTCACTGACATTTTCAACATCTCCCTGACCGAGTCTGTAATACCTCCATGTTTCAAGCAGACCACCATAGTCCCATAGGTAACCTGCCTAAATGATTACCGCCCCGTGCTTGTCGGTAGTCATGAAGTGCTTTGAAAGGCTGATCATGGCTCACATCAACAGCATCCTTCCAGACACCCTAGACCCACTCCAAATTCGCATACCGCCCCAACAGATCCACAGATGACAATATCTCAATCGCACTCCACACTGCCTTTTTCAACCTGGACAAAAGGAACACCTATATGAGAATGCTGTTCATTGACTACAGCTCAGAGTTCAACACCATAGAGCCCACACAGCTCTTCACTAAGCTAAGGACTCTGGGACTAAACACCTCCCTCTGCAACTGGATCCTGGACTTCCTGACGGGCCGCCCCCAGGTGGTAAGAGTAGGCAACAACATGTCTGCCACACGGATCCTTAACTCTGGGGCCCCTCAGGGGTGTGTACTTAGTCCCCCTCCTGTACTCTCTGTTCACCCACGACTGCATGGCCAAACATGACTCCAACACCATCATTAAGTTTGCTGACGACACAACAGTGGTAGGCCTGATCAATGTTGGTTTCATCAGACCAGAGAATCTTGTTTCTCATGGTCTTAGAGTGCTTTAGGTAACTTTTGGCAAACTCCAAGTGGGCTGTCATTTGCCTTTTACTGAGGAGTGGATTCCGTCTGGCCGCTCTACCATAAAGGCCTGATTGTTGTACTACTGCAGAGATATTTGTCCCTTTGAAAGAGTGACTTTGATTGCTCAGTTTGGCTAGCTCTAGGAAGAGTCTTGGTGGTTCCCAACTTCTTCCATTTAAGAATGATGGAGGCCACTGTGTTTATGGGGACCTTCATTGCTGCAGATATGTGTTGGTACCCTTCCCCGGATCGGTGCATCGACACATTCCTGTCTCGGAGCTCTATGGACAATTCCTTCGATCTCTTGACTTGGTTTTTGCTCTGACATGTACTGTCAACTGTGGGACCTAATATAGACAGGTGTGTGCCTTTCCAAATCATGTCCAATCAATTGAATATACTACAGGTTGACTCCAATCAAGTTGTAGGGTGATCAATGGAAACAGGATGCACCTGAGATCAATTTCGAGTCTCATAGCAAAGGGTCTGAATACTTAAGGTATTTCTGTTTTTATTTTGAATACATTTGCAAACATTTCTAAAAACCTGTTTTCACTTTGTCATTATGGGATAGTGTGTTTAGATTGATGAGGAAATACATTTATTTAATCCATTTTAGTAGCAAAATGTGGAAAAAGTCAAGGGGTCTGAATAGCACCTGAGAGCAGCACTGACAGAGAGGAAGAGAGATGGGGACGAGGGAGATACATATAGAGATGTATGTAGCTCTCCATCCACCAGCTCTACCTTGCTCCCTGTAGAATTAATTTGACATAAGCATCAGATTCCCATCAAGAGTTGTTATTAAATTGGATATCTAAACAATCCGTACATCACTTTTTGAGAGATATTTGGAACAGTAAATCATCAAAATGAGAAATGAACACTGATTGGTTTTAATATAATTTCAGTGATATGAACTGGAATTATTATAATTTCATGAGAAGTATAGTCTTTCCAATCCTGATGGTCTGCCAGTGGGTGAGTGCCTTATTGTCCCTGTTCTCTAACCACTAATGTGATTTGGGAACCTGATGCAGCCGTTGGAAAACTGAGTGTCTGTCAATCAGCTGACCCTGACTATGTATGTGTGTGTGTAAGTGTGTGAATGTGTGAGTGAGTGAGTGAGTGAGTGAGTGAGTGAGTGAGTGTGTGAGTGTGTGTGTGTGTGTATGTGTGTGTGTGTGTGCGTGTGTGTGTGTGTGTGTGCGTGTGTGTGATTGAGTGTGTGTTTGTCCAATCCAAGCCCTGAACTAAGCAGACAGACCGAGTGTGTGTTTGTCCAATCCAAGCCCTGCACTAAGCAGACAGACCGAGACACAACTGCCACAAAGCACTAAATTCCTGGCTGAATCTTAACAAAGTGTGTATGTGTTTGAGTGGAAATACATGCTGACTGTTGGTGATAGGAAGCACAGAGAGAGTAGTAGAGAGAGAGAGAGAGAGAGAGAGAGATATAGACAGAGAGAGAGAGAGAGAGAGAGAGAGAGAGAGAGAGAGAGAGAGAGAGAGAGAGAGCAAGAGAGAGAGAAAGTAGTAGAGGAATCAGTCTGGGCCTCAGTGACACTGACCACTAGTCATGTCCATTACCTCGTCATCCTTGGTGGGTGGGTAATAAGAGAGGTCTATTGTGGAGACAGGACAAAACCGTCTTTTACGTTGAGTGTTGTTACTCCATCTGTCCCCCACTTCGCCTTCTCCCATGCTGGGTTTGGTTTTGTCGTTTTTGCCCCTGTCCTCTCCTCTCTCCCGCCCTCCTCCAGCACCTTCCCCTGGATGGAGGTCATTTTAAGGCTGTGTTCTGTTCTGTATCCCCCTCACACCCAACGACACAGTGTCGTTAGAGACAGAGAAATTAGCCAGCAACCCATGATAAGGTGTGATCCCCACCACCCTCAAAGGCCTCAGTGTAGGGTTTCACTGATAGGTCTATTTTTAAATGTAAAATATTGTTGTGGGGGGGCTACATCTGACAGGCTACGTCTGGCTATGAAAGGCTACGTCTGGCTTTGACAGGCTACGTCTGGCTATGACAGGCAACGTCTGGCTTTAAAAGGCTAGGTCTAGCTTTTACAGGCTACGTCTGGCTTTGACAGGCTGCGTCTGGCTTTCACAGGCAAAGTCTGGCTATGACAGGCTACGTCTGGCTATGACATGCTGCGTCTGTCTTTAACAGGCTACTTCTTGCTTTGACAGGCTACGTCTAGCTTTTACAGGCTACGTCTGGCTATGACAGGCTACATCTAGCTTTTACAGGCTACGTCTAGCTATGACAGGCTACGTCTGGCTTTTACAGGCTACGTCTGGCTATGACAGGCTACGTCTAGCTTTTACAGGCTACGTCTGGCTATGACAGGCTACGTCTGGCTTTTTCAGGCTACGTCTGGCTATGACAGGCTACGTCTAGCTTTTACAGGCTACGTCTGGCTTTTACAGGCTACGTCTAGCTTTTACAGGCTACGTCTGGCTATGACAGGCTACGTCTGGCTTTGACAGGCTACGTCTGGCTATGACAGGCTACGTCTGGCTTTTACAGGCTACGTCTGGCTTTTACAGGCTACGTCTAGCTTTTACAGGCTACGTCTGGCTATGACAGGCTACGTCTGGCTTTGACAGGCTACGTCTGGCTATGACAGGCTACGTCTAGCTTTTACAGACTACGTCTGGCTATGAAAGGCAACGTTGTGTTCTGTTCTGTATCCCCCTCACACCCAACGACACAGTGTCGTTAGAGACAGAGAAATTAGCCAGCAACCCATGATAAGGTGTGATCCCCACCACCCTCAAAGGCCTCAGTGTAGGGTTTCACTGATAGGTCTATTTTTAAATGTAAAATATTGTTGTGGGGGGGCTACATCTGACAGGCTACGTCTGGCTATGAAAGGCTACGTCTGGCTTTGACAGGCTACGTCTGGCTATGACAGGCAACGTCTGGCTTTAAAAGGCTAGGTCTAGCTTTTACAGGCTACGTCTGGCTTTGACAGGCTGCGTCTGGCTTTCACAGGCAAAGTCTGGCTATGACAGGCTACGTCTGGCTATGACATGCTGCGTCTGTCTTTAACAGGCTACTTCTTGCTTTGACAGGCTACGTCTAGCTTTTACAGGCTACGTCTGGCTATGACAGGCTACATCTAGCTTTTACAGGCTACGTCTAGCTATGACAGGCTACGTCTGGCTTTTACAGGCTACGTCTGGCTATGACAGGCTACGTCTAGCTTTTACAGGCTACGTCTGGCTATGACAGGCTACGTCTGGCTTTTTCAGGCTACGTCTGGCTATGACAGGCTACGTCTAGCTTTTACAGGCTACGTCTGGCTTTTACAGGCTACGTCTAGCTTTTACAGGCTACGTCTGGCTATGACAGGCTACGTCTGGCTTTGACAGGCTACGTCTGGCTATGACAGGCTACGTCTGGCTTTACAGGCCTCGTCTGGCTTTACAGGCTACGTCTAGCTTTTACAGGCTACGTCTGGCTATGACAGGCTACGTCTGGCTTTGACAGGCTACGTCTGGCTATGACAGGCTACGTCTAGCTTTTACAGACTACGTCTGGCTATGAAAGGCAACGTTTGGCTTTTACAGGCTACGTCTGGCTTTTAAAGGCTACGTCTGGCTATTACAGGCTACTTCTGGCTTTGACAGGCTACGTCTGGCTTTGGCAGGTTACGTCTGGCTTTGATACGCTACTTCTGTCTTTGACAGGCTACGTCTGACTTTGACAGGCTACGTCTGACTTTGACAGGCTACGTCTGACTTTGACAGGCCACGTCTGACTTTGACAGGCCACGTCTGACTTTGACAGGCTACGTCTGGGACGCTTAAAGCAGAAACTTTTATTACTACAAAGACATACAAACAGTAGCTCAGGCTATCAGTAAAACTGTCTCATCAGACTCCGGTCGGCTCAAAAACAACTCTTTGCCTTTTTATGAATGGAGGAATTGGAGTGTACTGTGTGTTTGGAGATGAGCTACAAAGCTCAGTGACCAGTTTTCTGAACCTGAAAAAATGCATTCATCACCGTAAGTCACTGCCTGTCCTTCTAACTGGACTATTGTACTAGAATCCTAAATGGTTCCCTTCCTAGACCTAGCACTACCACATGATAATGTCCTTTCTAACATGGACATATAGTGACTTCTAAAGCCCATTAGAGTCCGGCAGTCTCTTGTAGCCTCTGGTCTGTGTGTGTGTGCGTGCGTGTGTGTGAATGTTATCTCTGATCTCTGTCCAGACCCTCCTCTAGGCTCCTTATCCCTGATTAAAGGTGAGTGGCTGTGCTGGCCAGAGTGTATTTGGCCTCTCCTCTCCGCCGCTAGCCAAGAGTGTGTGGCAGGCAGAAGAGACATACCCTGTGGACCTGAGCTCCGATAGGGAAGAAGCAGTGATATGCATTTGACTCTGCACTATGATTGGACAGAATCAGGAAGTATTCCCCGTGGCCTTTGATTCTGGTAGATTACTCATGATCTAAAAGTCTTTAGGTGCCTTTTGGGAACTCCAAGCGGGCTGTCATGTGCCATTTACTAAGGAGTGGCTTCTGTCTGGCCACTCTACCATAAAGGCCTGATTGTGGAGTGCTGCAGAGATGTCCACAGAGGAACTCTAGAGCTCTGTCAGAGTGACCGTTGGGTTCTTGGTCACCTCCCTGACCAAGGCCCTTCTCCTCCGATTGCTCAGTTTGGCCGGGCTCTAGGAAGAGTCTTGGTGGTTCCAAACTTCTTCCATTTAAGATTGATGGAGGCCACTGTGTTCTTGGGGACCTTCAATGCTGCAGAATTTATTTGGTACCCTTTCCCAGATCTGTGCCTCGACACAATCCTGTCTCTGAGCTCTACGGACAATTCAGTCGACCTCATGGCTTTGTTTTGCTCTGACCTGCACTGTCAGCTGTGTGCCTTTCCAAATCATGTCCAATCAATTGAATTTACCACAGGTAGACTCCAATCAAGTTGTTGAAACATTATGGGGTATTGTGTGTAAATTCTGAGCACTTGTTGCCAAGAGTGTGCAAAGCTTTCATCAAGACAAAGGGTGGCTACTTTGAAGAATCTCAAATATTTTGATTTGTTTAACACTTTTTTGGTTACTACATGATTCCATATGTGTTATTTCATAGTTTTGATGTCTTCGCTATTATTCTACAATGTAGAAAATAGTAAAAATAAAGAAAAACACTTGAATGAGTAGGTGTCTCCAAACCTTTGACTGGTACTGTACATCAATAGCTATTAATCAAAATGTTCACCCTAAGGCTGAGTCCTTTTAGAGTAGAGACACAGGGCTAAAGCTGTGGTGTGTGGTACTGTATAGGGCAGAGGGCTCTAAAAGGAGGCTAGTGTTAGGAGCTATAAGATCTGGTTCATGTCCTTGTAGCAGGCTAGGGGATAGGGGATAGGGGATATGTCTGGTGTTAGGAGCTATACGATCTGGTTTATGTCCTTGTAGCAGGCTAAGGGATAGGGGATATGTCTGGTGTTAAGAGGTTTATGTCCCTGTAGCAGGCTAGAGGATAAAGGATATGTCTGGTGTTAGGAGGTTTATGTCCTTGTAGCAGGCTAGGGGATAGGGGATATGTCTGGTGTTAAGAGGTTTATGTCCCTGTAGCAGGCTAGAGGATAGGGGATATGTCTGGTGTTAGGAGGTTTATGTCCTTGTAGCAGGCTAGGGGATAGGGGATATGTCTGGTGTTAAGAGGTTTATGTCCCTGTAGCAGGCTAGGGGATAGGGGATATGTCTGGTGTTAGGAGGTTTATGTCCCTGTTGCAGGCTAGGGGATAGGGGATATGTCTGGTGTTAGGAGGTTTATGTCCCTGTTGCAGGCTAGGGGATAGGGGATATGTCTGGTGTTAGGAGGTTTATGTCCCTGTTGCAGGCTAGGGGATAGGGGATATGTCTGGTGTTAGGAGGTTTATGTCCCTGTTGCAGGCTAGGAGATAGGGAATATGTCTGCTGTTAGGAAGTGTATGTCCTAACTGTAGCAGGCTAGGGGATAGGGGATATGGCTGTTAGGAAGTGTATGTCCTAACTGTAGCAGTATAGTAGCTCGACTAGAAGATGGATATCCTCAGGGGCAGGATGCAGGCCTGTTCTCTTCAATTTTCCTTTCAGGGAACTCCTGCTTGCTCCACTCTTATCCCCGCAGCACAGCTGCTGGACTCATTGGAGCTCAGCCTTTGTCCATTGTGTGTGTGTTTCAATATTCAGGCCAGGGAGTTGGTGGTAAGGTTGTTCAGTTCTGTCTGGCAGGCCTGCCCTCAGTGTAACAGGGGAATGTTTGTAAGTGTGTAAGTGTGTGTGTGTGTGTACGTTTGTGTTTATGTGTGTGTATGTGTGTGTAAGTGTGTGTGTGTGTGTGTGTGTGTGTGTGTGTAGCAGAGGAACAGGCTAATAATAGATTGCTTCTGGCCCAGTTGGCCACAGGAAGGAGGTGGGGACAAGGAGATGAACTACGGGGGCCAAGGAGGGATAAACTAGAATATAGAACAGAAAACTAGAGCAAAGCTACTTTTTCTCATGCTTCACAAAAACAGTTTAACTTCGAACTTGAGAAGTCTCAGAATCAGGCCCAAGGGACTTTTGCAGCAGTCTTGCTCTCCTTCACCATCTCCACTCTGGCCTCCTTTCTTAGTAGAAGAAGCTGTAGAAGCTGATCTGCCAACTTGTTTTGGCAGTGCCCAATATTTCTGGTAGAGTCTTTTTGGGACTCTTTTAGTCCTTGTACTGGTAGAGTCTTATGGGACTCTTTTAGTCCTTGTACTGGTAGAGTCTTTTTTGGACTCTTTTAGACCTTGTACTGGTAGAGTCTTTTGGGACTCTTTTAGTCCTTGTACTGGTAGAGTCTTTTTTGGACTCTTTTAGACCTTGTACTGGTAGAGTCTTATGGGACTCTTTTAGTCCTTGTACTGGTAGAGTCTTTTTTGGACTCTTTTAGACCTTGTACTGGTAGAGTCTTATGGGACTCTTTTAGTCCTTGTACTGGTAGAGTCTTTTGGGACTCTTTTAGTCCTTGTACTGGTAGATTCTTATGGGACTCTTTTAGTCCTTGTACTGGTAGAGTCTTTTTTGGACTCTTTTAGACCTTGTACTGGTAGAGTCTTATGGGACTCTTTTAGTCCTTGTACTGGTAGAGTCTTATGGGACTCTTTTAGTCCTTGTACTGGTAGAGTCTTATGGGACTCTTTTAGTCCTTGTACTGGTAGAGTCTTTTTGGGACTCTTTTAGTCCTTGTACTGGTAGAGTCTTATGGGACTCTTTTAGTCCTTGTACTTGCTGCTGGTAGTTTTACACTCTTGCTCCCACCCTCTCTCTCAGTTATGCTGCCCTCATGATGTCTTATAGTCAACCCTGTGTTCCGAAAGCTCTGATTGGATTAGCCATGCAGCCTGCTCATTGGGCAGTGAACTCATCTGTGTAGAGCAGCTCTGACCTTTAGATGAGTGACAGGAGCGCCTTATGAGAAGAGAAACGCTCCTGCCGTGTGTGTGTGTGTGCGTATATATGTGTGTGTTGTAAATTCAGCTGAAGCCAACCTACCCCAGTCCCATTGTCAAAAGATGTGTCTAGTGTAGACCTTACTTTCCCAGCTACCTGCCTCCCCTACGGAGTCTATAACAAGGCTATGACTTCATAAGCCGTGCGTGTCCCTCGCTATTTAAATCCTTACTCACTGGTTCTTTGATAGTCGTCACAGGCGAGCAACGCTTGCCTTATAGGGTAGTCCGTAATGCGGTATTTCACCTTAATCCAGTTGAGGTATTTAGGCTTTAAACGCTGCTACGTAAAAGGAAGGAATTAACATTTGAAGCATGTAAACAGTCAAGCCAAGTGGCCAGTGTTTGGCTTGGGGTCTCTCTGCATAGGGCAGACATAGAAGCTGCCCTTAACCATAAATCTAGGATCTGATTCACCTAACCCAGCCCTAACTTTAACCATAAAGGTGATTTATCATTTCTGACAGCCGGTTTCCTTTTTAATACCATCTCTGTTGTGCTAACTATATTTGCATTACCTTGAACTTTGCTCAACTCTGGTCACATCGCCACATCGCCATGTTCACAGAGTGCCCTGGTGTATTCCAATTGTCATTCTTGAGTAAAATGAAAAATACCTTAATAGAAAATGACTCAAGTAAAAGTGAAAGTCACCCAGTAAAATACTACTTGAGTAAACGTCTAAAACTATTTGGTTTTAAATATACTTAAGTATCAAAAGTAAGTATAATAGTTAAAATATACTTAATTATCAAAAGTAAAAGTATAAATTATTTAACATTCCTTATATTAAGTAAACCCGACTGCACTATTATTATTATAATATTTTTTTTACAGATAGCCAGAGGCACACTCCAACACTCAGACATCATTTACAAACAAAGCATTTGTGTTTAGTGAGTCCGCTAGATCAGAGGCAGTAGGGATAACCAGGGATGTTTTCTTGATAATTGCGTGAATTGGACAATTTTCCTGTCCTTCTAAGCATTTGAAATGTAACATACTTTTGCGTGTCAGGGAAAATGCACGGAGTAAAAATTACATTATTTTCTTTAGGAATGTTTTTTATATATTTTTTTACCTCTATTTAATTATGCAAGTCAGTTAAGAACAAATTCTTACTTACAATGACGGCCTACCCCAGCCCGGACTCCTAATCACGGACGGTTGTGATACAGCCTGGAATCAAACCACGGTCTGTAGTGATGCCTCTACCACTGAAATGCAGTGCCTTAGACCACTGTGCCACTCGGGAGCCCTCAAAATGTAGTGGAGTAAAAGTAAACGTTTTTAAAAATGTAAATAGTAAAGTCAAGTACAGATACCTCCAGAAACTAGACAGTGAGTTATCCGTAGCCAGGCTGTGTTAATTAGTGAGACAGTGAGTTATCTGTATCCAGGCTGTGTTAGTTAGTGGGACAGTGAGTTATCTGTATCCAGGCTGTATGTCGTTAGTGAGACAGTGAGTTATCCATAGCCAGGCTGTGTTAGTTAGTGAGACGGTGAGTTATCTGTATCCAGGCTGTATGTCGTTAGTGAGACAGTGAGTTATCCATAGCCAGGCTGTGTTAGTTAGTGAGACGGTGAGTTATCCGTAGCCAGGCTGTGTTAGTTAGTGAGACAGTGAGTTATCCGTATCCAGGCTGTGTTAGTTAGTGAGACGGTGAGATATCCGTATCCAGGCTGTGTTAGTTAGTGAGACAGTGAGTTAGACGCAGGCTGTATGTCGTTAGTGAGACAGTGTTGCGGATGGGTTTAAGTTGACACAGCTGGTGGACAGCCAGAATGTCAGCTACAAGCCTATGTCTCTGTTTGTAGTTCTCCCCTCAGAGAACACATTTCCTTTGCTAAAAATAGCCCTCCCTGTGTGTGTCCCCCTCCCCTGTGTGCCCCCAGAGTGCTGTTCTTCACCCAGCTTTTCCGTGTGTGTGTGGGTGTGTGTGTGTGTTTGTTTATTGTCGGAAGGAGAGAGCAGATTTAAGTTGTCACAGGTTACCCTGTCCCAGAGACAGGATAACCTGTGGGAAACACACACACACACACGTCAGAGGAAGTTGTCAAAGACTCCAGTCACCCTAGTCATAGACTGTTCTCTCTGCTACCGCACGGCAAGCGGTACCGGAGTGTAAGACTGCTGAACAGTTCATCAAATGGTTACCCAGACTATTTGCATTCACCCCCTTTTTTACGCCGCAGCAACTCGCTGTTTATTATCTATGCATTGTCAATTTACCCTTACCTACATGTACATATGACCTCAATTACCTCAACTAACCCGTACCCCCCGCACATTGACTCAGTACCGGTACCCCTTGGATATAGCCTCCTTATTGTTATTTTATTATGTTACTTTTTAAAACTTTAGTTTATTTAGTAAATATGTTCTTGACTCTGTATTTCTTAAAACTGCGTTGTTGGTTTAAGGGCTTGCAAGTAAGCATTTTACAGGAAGGCCTATCTGTTGTATTTGGCGCATTTGACAAATACAATTTGGTTTGATTTGATTTGACATACAGTACATACATCTCTATCTGGTTCGCCTGTAAACGCCCCCATGAAAAAGATTTTAAAGGGGAAACATGGCTTGAACACTCTTCTTTTCCACATTGTGAGGGTCTCTTAAAGTAATATCAAACTTGAGAGTAGAAGACAGATGCTTATTTAGTCAAAGTAGTTAAAACATGTTCAAACCACTGAGTTCAACAGACGGTTAGAACTTGGGAATAAAATGCTCTTCTTCCTCCCTCTCTCTCTTGCTCTGCATCTCTCTTTCTACCGCCCTACCTTTCTCTCTCTCTCTCTCTCTCTCTCTCTCTCTCTCTCTCTCTCTCTCTCTCTCTCTCTCTCTCTCTCTCTCAGGCCTGAGTGTGAGTGATGTGTGTTTATACTGGGTCAGAGAAGCGAGGGATCTGTAATGGCCTTTCTTTTCTTCTCTGTTGTTTCAACAGTCCTTCTTCTCCCATGCATGAAATTGGCACAAACACACACACACACATTTATCTCAGCAGAGTTTCCTGTAGATAAACACAGAGGTGTGATCAGTGACTACAGGCTTGGGCACTGTGTGTGTGTGTGTGCGCCAATTTCATGCATGGGAGAAGAAAGACTGGCGTGAGGGATTAATTCTGCCAGTCGCTGGGACTTTCCACAGAGATGAAGACAAGCTACCCTTACCTGGAGGGTACAACATACATATGCTGTGCTCCATGGGTGTGAGTGTGTGCCTCTGCGGGTGTTTGTGTGGCTCCACGGGTTTTTGTGTGGCTCCACGGGTGTGTGTCTGTGGCAATGTGTTTTAGGTTTTGTGATATTTCTTAATAATTGTATGAACTCATGGATTGACATGAGGGTTGGGGTCAGTTTACTTCTCTGTTCAGACAATAAAAAAAAGTGAATTGAGGTCAAATTTAACAACAATGTTCTTCTACCCCCCCCACCCCCAACCCACTCTCTCTTTCTAGACCAGCGTGAAAGAGGGATTGCTGCTGAAACAGACAAGTTCATTCCAGAGATGGAAAAAACGCTATTTCAAACTGAGAGGACGAACACTCTACTATGCCAAAGATGCCAAGGTAAGGAACACACACACACACAAACACACACACACACACACACACATACACACATATTTACAGCGCATTCGGAAAGTATTCAGACCCCTTCCCTTTTTCCACATGTGTTACGTTACAGCCTTATTCTAAAATGTATTAAATCTACA
This sequence comes from Brachymystax lenok tsinlingensis, assembly GCA_030435695.1. Taxonomy (NCBI): domain Eukaryota; kingdom Metazoa; phylum Chordata; class Actinopteri; order Salmoniformes; family Salmonidae; genus Brachymystax; species Brachymystax lenok. The sequence goes on along the minus strand of CM059781.1, from coordinate 9,473,307 downwards.
CACAATTTCCCCTAATGACAAAGTGAAAATAGGTTTTTAGAAATGTTTGCAAATTTGTTAAAAATAAAAAACAGAAATACCTTATTTACATAAGAATTCAGACCCTTTGCTATGAGACTCCAAATTGAGCTCAGTTGCATCCTGTTTCCATTGATCATCCTTGAGATGTTTCTGTAACTTAATTGGAGTTCACCTCTGGTAAATTCAATTGATTGGACATGATTTGGAAAGGCACACACCTGTCTATATAAGGTCCCACAGTTGACAGTGCATGTCAGTGCAAAAACCAAGCCATGAGGTCAAAGGAATTGTCTGTAGAGCTCCGAGACAGGTTTGTGTCGAGGCAGAGATCTGGGGAAGGGTACCAAAACATTTCTGCAGCATTGAAGGTCCTCAAGAACACAGTGGCCTCCATCATTCTTAAATGGAATAAGTTTGGAACCACCAAGACTCTTCCTAGAGCTGGCCGCCTGGCCAAACTGAGCAATCGTAGGGAGAAGGGCCTTGGTCAGGGAGGTGACCAAGAACCCGATGGTTACTCTGACAGAGCTCCAGAGGTCCTCTGTGGAGATGGGAGAACCTTCCCTAAGGACAACCGTCTCTGCAGCACTCCACCAATCAGGCCTTAGTGGTAGAGTGGTCAGATGTAAATCACTCCTCAGCAAAAGGCACATGACAGCCCTTTTGGAGTTTGCCAAAAGGCACCTAAAGGACTCAGACCATTAGAAACAAGATTCTCTGGTCTGATGAAACCAAGATTGAACTCTTTGGCCTTAATGCCAAGTGTCACATCTGGAGGAAACCTGGCACCATCCTACGGTGAAGCATTGTAGTGGCAGCATCACGCTGTGGGGATGTTTTTCAGCGGCAGGGACTGGAAGACGAGTCAGTATCAAGGGAAAGATGAATGGAGAAAGTACCAAGAGATCCTTGATGAAAACCTGCTCCAGAGCGCTCTGGACCTCAGACTGGGGTGAAGGTTCACCTTCCAACAGGACAACGACCCTAAACACACAGCCAAGACAAAGCAGGAATGGCTTCTGGACAAGTCTTTGAATGTCCTTGATTGGCACAGCCAGATCCCAGACTTGAACCCGATCAAACATCTCTGGAAAGAACTGGAAATAGCTGTGCAGCGACTCTCCCCATCCAACCTGACAAAGCTTGAGAGGATCTGCAGAGAAGAATTGGAGAAACTCCCCAAATACAGGTGTGCAAAGCTTTTAGCGTTATACCCAATAATTCTTGAGGTTGTAATCGCTGCCAATGGTGCTTCAACAAAGTACTGACAAAGTACTGAGTAAAGGGTCTGAATACTTACAGTTGAAGTCTGAAGTTTACATACATCTTAGCCAAATACATCTAATCCTAGTAAAAATGCCCTGTCTTAGGTCAGTTAGGATCACCACTTAATTTTAAGAATGTGAAATGTCAAAATAATAGTAGAGAGAATGATTTATTTCAGATTTTATATCTTTCATCACATTCCCAGTGGGTCAGAAGTTTACATACACTCAATTATTATGTGGTAGCATTGCCTTTAAATTGTTTAACTTGGGTCAAATGTTTCAGGTAGACTTCCACAAGCTTCCCCCAATAAGTTGGGGGAATTTTGGCCCATTCCTCCTGACAGAGCTTTTGTAACTGAGTCAGGTTTGTAGGCCTCCTTGCTCGCACACGCTTTTTCAGTTCTGCCCACAAATGTTCTATAGGATTGAGGTCAGGGCTTTGTAATAGCCACTCCAATACCTTGACTTTGTTGTCCTTAAGCCATTTTGCCACAACTTTGAAAGTATGCTTGGGGTCATTGTCCATTTGGAGGACCCATTTGCGACCAAGCTTTAACTTCCTGACTGATGTCTTGAGATGTTACTTCAATATATCCACACAATTTTTTCTTCCTCATGATGCCGTCTATTTTGTGAAGTGCACCAGTCCCTCTTGCAGCCAAGCATCCCCACAACATGATGCTGCCACCCCCGTGCTTCACGGTTGGGATGGTGTTCTTCGGTTTGCAAGCCTCCCCCCTTTTCCTCCAAACATAACAATGGTCATTATGGCCAAACAGTTCTATTTTTGTTTCATCAGACCAGAGGACATTTCTCCAAAAAGTACGATCTTTTTTCCCATGTGCAGTTGCAAACCGTAGTCTGGCTTTTTTATGGCTGTTTTGGAGCAGTGGCTTCTACCTTGCTGAGCGGCCTTTCAGGTTATATCAATATAGGACTCTTTTTATCTGTGGATATAGATACTTTTGTACCTGTTTCCTCCAGCATCTTCACAAGGTCCTTTGCTTTTGTGCTGGGATTGATTTGCACTTTTTGCACCAAAGTACGTTCATCTCTTAGAGACAGACCGAGTCTCCATAGTGGTATGACGGCTGCGTGATCCCATGGTGTACTATTGTTTGTACAGATGAACGTGGTACCTTCATCATTGCCAATGATGAAGCAGACTAGTGGAGGTCTATAATTAATTTTCTGAGGTCTTGGCTGACTTTTGATTTTCCCATGATGTCAAGCAAAGAAGCACTGAGTTTGAAGGTAAGGCCTTGAAATACATCCACATGTACACCTCCAATTGACTCAAATTATGTCAATTAGCCTATCAGAAGCTTCTAAAGCATTACATCATTTTCTGTAATTTTCCAAGCTGTTTAAATGCACAGTCAACTTAGTGTATGTAAACTTCTGACCCACTGGAATTGTGATACAGTGAGTTATAAGTGAAATAATCTGTCTGTAAACAATTGGTAGAAAAATTACTTGTGTCATGCACAAAGTAGATGTCCTAACCGACTTGCCAAAACTATATTTTGTTAACAAGAAATTTGTGGAGTGGTTTCAAAACAAGTTTTAATGACTCCAACCTAAGTGTATGTAAACTTCCGACTTCAACTCTATGTAGATGAAATATTTCAGTTTTAAAAATGTCATACATTTGCAAACATTTATCAAAGCCTGTTTTTGCTTTGTTGTTATTGTTTATTGGGCGTAGATTGATGAGAAAAAAATATATTTAATCCATTGAGAATAAGGCTGTAGCATAACAAAATGTGGAAAAAGTCAAGGGGTCGGATTTCTTTCCAAATGCACTGTACGTAGTCAGAAAAACAATACTCTCACTGACTCCCATAGTAGCCCATTATAGAGGCCCAGCAACAGCACATGGCAGATAGACAGGCTATATACTGCACCACAGCCTTTAGTAGTTGATCCAGGTGTGTTAATGCAGGGCTGGGACAAAATCCTGCAACACATGCTCTAGCTCTCCAGGACCCGTATTGAAGACTGCCCTTACCACTAATTATATATTCATAACCCCTATCCGTAAAACATCTTACCCCTTTGTCCTTTGACCCTTAATGACCTCTCTCTCCTGCATCCCTTTACCCCTAACCAGCAACAGCATATGGCAGATAGACAGGCTATATATGGTACCACAGCCTTTAGTAGTTGAACCAGGTGTGTTAATGCAGGGCTGGGAAAAAATCCTGCAACACACGCTCTAGCTCTCCAGGACCAGTTTTGAAGACTGCCCTTACCACTAATGATATATTCATAACCCCTATCCCCTATCCCCCCCCACGCTAACCTATGCTGTGGCAGTCTGGCATACCCTTTACCCCTATCTCCTAACCTCTAACCCTAACCCCTGACCTCCCAGACTGGCAGTGCCCAGGCCCGGTGGCAGGAGAGGGCGCTTCGTGGCGTGTCCAGGAGTCGTGTATGTTGGAGGATCCTGTCCGTGTGCTGGGCAGGGCCTCGCAGCACTCCACCGGCTAGCGGATCCGAGGAAGGCCTGATGTCGATACGGGTCAGCTGCAGCACCAGGACTGGACCAACTTAGTACCATCCCATCCTCGTCCACCCCATCCATCGACTCTGATTTAAGGCTCAAAACTCAGATTTAAGGCTCTATAATCTGACATTTAGACGCTAACTTAAGGCTCTAGACTCTGACTTTAGTCTCTAGAATCTGACTTAAGCCTCTAGACTCTGACTTAAGGCTCTAGACTCTGACCTAAGGTTCTAGACTCTGATTTAAAGCTCTAAACACTGACTTTACGCTCTAGAATCTGACTTAAGGCTCTATATTCTGATTTACGGCTCTGGACACTGACTTAAGTCTCTAAGGCTGTAGACTTTGGTTTATGGCTCTAGACACTGACTTTAAGCTCTAGACTCTGATTTAAGGCTCTAGACCAGGGTTCCCCAATTGGCGGGAATTTGGCATGTGGGTGGTTTTATTTGTCCCCCCAAGTATACATATTTTTATTGTTGGACAATAAGACTGTAAAAACACCAGCAATTCAACTCCAAGTGATTGATTACAATTTTGTAAATGTGTTCAAAAGTATTCCCACGCATAATAAAGAGACGTGATCGTATACACATGTATATATGAATTATTTGTAATTATGTCCTGGACCCCAACCATCTGCTTAAGAAAACATTGGCCCGTGGCTGAATCTAGTTGATGATCCCTGCTCTAGACTCTGATCTGGTGTAAGGCTCTATTCTGATTTAAGTCTGTATGGCTGTAAATCCAGTTCTCGAGGGCTACAGTCCTGCTGGTTTGGACATTTCTTCCTACCTCTTCTATTGGGTCAGTGAATATGTCTGACTAGATGAAGCATCAACGTAACATTTCTGTCCAGGAGTACCTTAGGGAAACCAACTGGCCCACAGTGGACCAGAGTTTTACCACCTGCCCCAGAACTAAATTTGTGCTGTTGGGAATACTCGAGGCCTGGAATTGGGAAACACTGACCTAGACTCTGTTCCAATACCTCCGAAATCCAAACTTCCTTCCTCCTTTCCTTTAAATAATTGGATTGGTTGAAAGGGTTTCCCTTGTCCAATCACATACAGATTAATGACTAGTTCAAGAAAGGGACGATAGAAGGTTTTTTAAGTGTTTGAACAGAGTCCTGATCTACACCGTCTCTGTAATGGAAGTCCAATACATCCTGCTATGTGTTAGTTGATAAGAATGGTGTTTGTGCGTGTGGGTGTGTGTGTGTGTGTGTCATTGCTAAGACCTCATAAACAGACTCACACACACACGTGATGCCAGCCATGTCATGACAGCCAAGAGTGCTGGAATAGGTGGCAATGTTTATGATGGCATTCCACACACACACTCTCTGGTGTCCCAGTCCTGCTGTTAAACCAGCCCAGGAGAGTGGGTCATAAATGGTGCATTTCTCTGACAGCTGCAGTTTTTAAGGACACACACACACACACAGTAGGGGCATTCCTCTACCAGCTACAGCTGCAGTGTAGTTGGCCTCCGGCCCTTTAAGAGCAAGGACGCAGGCAGTAGTGATGTCGTAATCAGGCAGGTTGTGTTTAGATATCACGTTGATCCTATTAGCAGGTCCTGGCTCGTCTGCTCTCTACTGACTGACTGACTGACTGACTGACTGACTGACTGACTGATTGACTGACTTACTGACTGATTGACTGACTGCTCTCTACTGACTGACTGTCTGACTGACTGACTGCTCTCTACTGACTGACTGACTGACTGCTCTATACTGACTGACTGCTCTCTACTGACTGACTAACTGACTGACTGACTGACTGACTGCTCTCTACTGACTGACTGACTAACTGACTGACTGACTGACTGACTGCACTCTACTGACTGACTGACTGCTCTATTCTGACTGACTGACTGCTCTATACTGACTGACTGCTCTCTACTGACTGATTGACTAACTGACTGACTGCTCTCTACTGACTGATTGACTGACTGCTCTCAACTGACTGACTGACTGAATGACTGCTCTCTACTGACTGACTGACTGATTGACTGTGCTCTACTGACTGACTGACTGACTGCTCTCTACTGACTGACTGACTGACTGCTCTCTACTGACTGACTGAATGACTGCTCTCTACTGACTGACTGACTGACTGCTCTCTACTGACTGACTGAATGACTGCTCTCTACTGACTGACTGACTGACTGCTCTCTACTCACTGACTGATTGACTGACTGCTCTCTACTGACTGACTGACTGACTGACTGTTCTCTACTGACTGACTGACTGACTGACTGACTGACTGCTCTATACTGACTGACTGACTGACTGCTCTCTACTGACTGACTGACTGACTGCTCTCTACTGACTGACTGACTGCTCTCTACTGACTGACTGATTGACTGACTGCTCTCTACTGACTGACTGAATGACTACTCTCTACTGACTGACTGATTGACTGACTGCTCTCTACTGACTGACTGAATGACTACTCTCTACTGACTGACTGACTGACTGCTCTCTACTGACTGACTAACTGACTGCTCTCTTCTGACTGACTGATTGACTGACAGCTCTCTACTGACTGACTGACTGACTGACTGACTTACTGACTGATTGACTGACTGCTCTCTACTGACTGACTGATTGACTGACTGCTCTCTACTGACTGACTGACTGTCAGCTCTCTACTGACTGGCTGACTGACTGACTTACTGACTGATTGACTGACTGCTCTCTACTGACTGACTGACTGTGCTCTACTGACTGACTGACTGACTGTTCTCTACTGACTGACTGACTGACTGTTCTCTACTGACTGACTGACTGACTGCTCTCTGCTGACTGACTGACTGCTCTCTACTGACTGACTGACTGACTGACTGACTAACTTACTGACTGATTGACTGACTGATTGACTGACTGGGGCTGTTCCAACATTGACTTGGGTTGATCTACTCTCATTCAGTGTGTGTGTGTGTGGTTGTGGTGAGAGGCCAGGCCAGGGACTGACTGCTCTCTACTGACTGACTGACTGCTCTCTACTGACTGACTGATTGACTGACTGCTCTCTACTGACTGACTGAATGACTACTCTCTACTGACTGACTGACTGACTGCTCTCTACTGACTGACTAACTGACTGCTCTCTTCTGACTGACTGATTGACTGACAGCTCTCTACTGACTGACTGACTGACTGACTTACTGACTGATTGACTGACTGCTCTCTACTGACTGACTGACTGTCAGCTCTCTACTGACTGGCTGACTGACTGACTGACTTACTGACTGATTGACTGACTGCTCTCTACTGACTGACTGACTGTGCTCTACTGACTGACTGACTGACTGTGCTCTACTGACTGACTGACTGACTGTTCTCTACTGACTGACTGACTGACTGCTCTCTGCTGACTGACTGACTGCTCTCTACTGACTGACTGATTGACTGACTGCTCTCTACTGACTGACTGACTGACTGACTGACTAACTTACTGACTGATTGACTGACTGGGGCTGTTCCAACATTGACTTGGGTTGATCTACTCTCATTCAGTGTGTGTGTGTGTGGTTGTGGTGAGAGGCCAGGCTAGGGACTTGATCCACCAGTTCAATCAGTAGCAGCAGTGAGTCTGTGCCATAAGTGGGATAAATATCAGCCATGCTTCAATAGAAACCATCAGGTCTACAGGTGCTTGGCCTACGTTGATTCATCCCTGATCATCATTAGCATGGTGCTTCATTCTGCTTCACACCATTTCTACCACCGTAGATTACCGGCTTATTATCTTCTCACCTGTTACCATGTGATATGTGTATAGTGTATGATAATACATAGTGCGTACAGGTGTTAATAGAACTAAGGCATGGCCAACCCTCCTCCAGGAGAGCTGGACTGGGGGTGCAGGCTTTTGATAAGGCCCTGTGCAAACACCCCATATTAGGTTAATCAAGGTCCTGACCAGCAGCTGATTAGCTGAATCAGAGGTCTTTTAGCAGGCTTGGATAAAATCCCTACACACCCTGTAGGAAGGTTGACTAGCCCTGAGCGAACATACGAGCATGTATGATTCTTATAGAGTAAGTATATGATACTGAAAGACGGACTGATCTGATTGGTCAATTATTGATCTGATTGGTCAATTATTGATCTGATTGGTCAATTATTGATCTGATTGGGCAATTATTGAGAGACCAATGAGTGGAAAAATATCAAATAATTTAGCTGCCTGTGTAAATGCACACAAAAATTCAGGGTTGGGGTCAGCTAGATTTGTATTCATTAGGGATGTTGAAGTGCTTTTAACTCAGACTTTATGTAAATCATGCATTGTGATCTGTAGGGAAATGTGTACATTGTAGTAGTGTGCACAGCTCTCAAGTCAGTATTTGTCCCATTATGATTTCAAAATTGATTTGTCTTTTCTTCTCTAGGTCAGTGGAGATTGACCCCAGCCCTAAAGTCATTGTTAAAGATAAGACTCCCATAGAACATCCTTCATAGAAGTCACAGGCTGAGATAAGATATGTTTTGTGTATTTTAGCAATTTTTGTGTTTTATCGTACTCTGAGTAGTTATTCTGTTGTTGTTTTGTCTGCCTCCTTTCCTTATCCTCCTCTCCTCTCCTCTCCTCTCCTCTCCTCTCCTCTTCTCTTCTCTTCTCCTTTCTTCTCTCTTCTCTCTCTTCTCTCACTCCACTCCTGTTTTCTCTCTCATCTTTCCTCTCATCTCTCCTCTCTCCTCTCCTCTCCTCTCTGCAGTCACTGATATTTGACGAGGTGGACCTATCTGATGCCAGCGTGGCCGAGTCCAGCACTAAGAATGTTAACAACAGCTTCACGGTGAGATTCTACACACACACACACACACACATGCACACGCACACACACACACACACACACACACACACTGAGGCCACCAATGTTGATGATCATGTTGATGATGATCACTTGCATGCGTTGTGTGTGTATGTAGTGTGTATCTTGTGTGTGTGTGTGTGTGTGTGTGTGTGTGTGTGCGCGTGTGTGTGTGTGTGTGTGTGTGTGTGTGTGTGTGCGCGTGCGTGCGTGCATGTGCGTGCGTGTGTGTTTATGTAGTATGCCTGTGTGCATGTAAACAAACATATTTTCAACTGGGATGTAAACCGACAGGGAACAGTGAGGGTGTTCTTGTTGTTCTATAAATGTTCTCTCTCTCTCTCTCTCTCTCTCTCTCTCTCTCTCTCTCTCTCTCTCTCTCTCTCTCTCTCTCTCTCTCTCTCTCTCTCTCTCTCTCAAACATACACATGTGCACAGCAGTGAGCGAATGAGGCAGGCATGTCTTTTTACAAATGTTCACCCTCTTCCCTTGCATTGCTATTAACAGAAAGAAGAAAGGGAGGAATAGAGAGAGTAAGAAAGGAAGAAGAGAGGGGAACAGATGCAGAGAGAAAGCAAGGAGGGAACGAGAGGGAGAGTAACAGAAAGGGAGGGAAAGAGAATGAGAGTAACAGAAAGGGAGGGAACGAGAGTGAGAGTAACAGAAAGGGAGGGAAAGAGAGGGAGAGTAACAGAAAGGGAGGGAAAGAGAATGAGAGTAACAGAAAGTGAGGGAAAGAGAATGAGAGTAACAGAAAGTGAGGGAAAGAGAATGAGAGTAACAGAAAGAGAGTGAGAGTAACAGAAAGGGAGGGAAAGAGAGGGAGAAAGAAAGAGAAAGAGAGGAAGAAAGAGAGAGGAAGACAGAGATGTAATAGCTAATACTTTTTGTTCTGAAACTCTCTCAAACACATTCTCCCAATTACAGTTTCTTTAGATGTGTAGACCTTTAAACATCAAGGACAGTTGTGTGTTTTGAGTCAGGCTGTTCAGGGATGTGTTTTGGGTCAGGCTGTTCAGGTGGGTGTATTGGTTCAGGCTGTTCAGGGGGGCCGGTTTGGTCAGGCTGTTCAGGGGTGTGGTTTGGGTCAGGCTGTTTGGGGGATGTGTTTTGGGTCAGGCTGTTTGGGGGATGTGTTTAGTCAGTTGTACAACTGAATACCTAGTCAGTTGTACAACTGAATGCCTTCAACTGAAATGTGTCTTCCGCATTTAACCCAACCCCTCTGAATCAGAGAGGTGCGGGGGGCTGCCATAATCGACATCCAGATACAACCTATGTTTATGTTAATTTATTTTCCCTTCTCTACTTTAACTATTTGCACATCGTTACAACACTGTATATAGACATAATATGATGTTGAAATGTCTTTATTCTTTTGAAACTTATTTCACGTTTGTTTATTATCTACTTCACTGGCAATGATAACATATGTTCCCCATGCCAATAAAGCCCTTACATTGAATTGACTGCTGCTCCATATGTGTGGTGGGCTGTTCCTCGAGCGGCGGAGGGTCTGCTGTAGTGAAGGAGACACACGCTCACACACACACACATACACACACACTCACCGGCAGGGGGAGTGCAGGCTTCATCATTTAGCAAGACCACAGACACAGAGAAGGAGAGCGCGAGAGACAGATCGAGTGAGAGAGTGGGGGGGTGAATGGTAAGTGCACTGTAGCACGGCTTTCAGACACAGTTAGCGGTAATGAATACTTATGCTCGTCTGCCTGTCTGTCTGTGAGCAGAAGGATGCTGTGGTTGTCTGTGCAGATTGGTTGGTGCAGGTTGGTGTTCTATAGGGACAGATATGGTGCATGGCGATAGAACGCTAAGAGGCTCTGAGAAATTATTGTTGTATTATAGGGACTTTATCCCTAAAAAAAAAATACATGAAAGAAACACCTCAGACATGTGCGAACGCACATGTGAACAAATCACGTGATTTTTTTTCTCATGATAAGCTGTAGACCACACTATCTACCAAGAGAGTTCTCATCTATATTGTTCGTAGCTGTCTATTTACCACCACAAACCAATGGTGGCACTAAGACCGCACTCAACGAGCTGAATAAGGCCATAAACAACCAAGAAAATGCTCATCCAGAAGCGGCTCTCCTAGTGGCCGGGGACTTTAATGCAGGAAAACTTACAACCGTATTACCTCATTTCTACCAGCATGTTACATGTGCAATCAGCGGGAAAAAAACTCTAGACCACCTTTACTCCACACACAGAGGCGCATTCAAAGCTCTCCCCCGCCCTCCATTTTGGAAATCTGTCCATAATTCTATCCTCCTGATTCCCGCTTACAAGTAAAAACTAAAGCAGGAAGTACCAGTGACTCGCTCAATACGGAAGTGGTCAGATGACGCGGATGCGTCTTCATCAATAAGTGTATCAACGACGTCATCTCCACAGTGACCGTACGTACATTTCCCAACCAGAAGCCATGGATTACAGGCAACATCTGCACCGAGCTAAAGTCCAGAGCTACCGCTTTCAAGGAGTGGGACGCTTCTAAGAAATCCCACTATGCCCTCAGACGAACCATCAAACAGGCAGAGTGTCAATACAGGACTAAGATTGAATCCTACTGCACTGGCTCTGACGGTCGTCGGATGTGGTAGAGCTTTAAAAATATGACCGACTTCAAAGGGAAATGCTGCCGTGAGCTGCCCAGTGACGCGAGCCTAACAGACGAGCTAAATGCCTTTTATGCTCGCTTCGAGGCAAGCAACACTGAAGCATGCATGAGAGCACCAGCTGTTCCGGATGACTGTGTGATAATGCTCTCCGTAGCCGATGTGAGCAAGACCTTTAAACAGGTCAACATTCACAAAGCTGCGGGGCCAGACAGATTAACAGGACGTGTACTTAAAGCATGCGTGGACCAACTGGAAAGTGTCTTCACTGCCATTGTCCACCTCTCCCTGACCGAGTCTGTAATACCTACATGTTTCAAACAGACCAGCATAGTCCCTGTGCCCAAGAAAGCGAAGGTAACCTGCCTAAATGATGACCGCCCCATAGCACTCACATCAGTAGCGATGAATTGCTTTGAAAGGCTGGTCATGGCTCACATGAAAACCATCAAGCCGGAAACCCTAGACCATAGGCAACTGACCGTAAGGCACTACAGAGGGTAGTGCGTATGGCCCAGTACATCACTGGGGCCAAGCTTCCTGATTTTATTTTTTAATAACTGGGCAAGTCAGTTCTTAGGGATCGGATCCCGTTAGCGGGCCCGTTTTCAGAGCAAACATAGCACATTGTTGATTGTATGAAGTAATAGCATTCTATTCATTAGTTAGAACAACGTCTACACATGCACAATGACCGGATGTGTCTTCGTGTGTGTGTCAGTGTGTGTGTCTGTGTGTGTGTGAGCATCATGTGTGGTCTTGTGTGTGCTTTTCTGCAAGTGGTAATCTTCTCTACATCTTACTGAATAGAATATGGTAACACCTTGATATTCAATTGAGATAATCAAATCTTTAATGCTGTGATCTCACCTCCAGGCAATTGAAAACTAATTTAGATAGATGATACCCTTATATAGCAGTGTAAGCCCCTCATTATAGAAGCTGAATGTTAGGTTAGATACTGTATGACTCTTGTTAATGTGTTCATGCAATGAAAATCCAATCTAGATGTGATTTTCTAGATAAAGTGCAGCGGAAGCGCCATAGAGAAAGGATCACGTTCATTAGAGATAACTGGCGGGTTATGAAGAGTCCGCTCTAGCAGAATAAAACATATTTATTGAAATTATCAACCATGGTAAATTAATTGATATGATTATAAATTAGACACGCACACATACACAGAAGGACAAAGACTCCCAAACCTAATCACTCCCCATCTGCCCTTTAACCTGAGGTGGCTCATCAGGGGACTGGACATCAGGGAACTGGAGAGTTTCCAGCGCTATTTATAGAAACACTGTCCAGTTTCCTTGGCAATCATACTTTACCCCCCCACACACACACACACACACATGTTAAATACTTTATTTGAATTCACAAATCACATTACATTCAAGAAGGATTCAAACAAGTTCAAATGTCTTTGAATGCATGGACACTTAAAGGCCCAGTGCATTTAAAAACATGATTTCCCTGTGTTTTATAAATATTTCCACACTATGATGTTGGAATAATACTGTGAAATTGTGAAAATGATTATACTTCCCTTTCAGTGTAAGAGCAGTTTGAGAAGAAGGGCTCTTGTGAAATTCTAGCCTGTTTTGGTGGGATGGAGTTTTAGCCTGCCTGGTTACAAGATATTTGTTTCTTTTTTTTTACCATTTTAATTGAAAACAATCACAGTAAGGTAATTCATTGTTACCCAGAAATGATTTGATAGAGATAAAAACTGCCCATAACAGCTGAAACAGAGCAGTACCTAGCCAATTGCTTTGCTTTAGTCTTTAAGCCAATGTATGTGGCCGAGACTGACAAATATCAGTGTGCTATGAACCAGCTTGTGGCCTGTAACAAAGAGGAAAACGTGGAGATAAAGAAATAACAAACATATTTATTAAACAAAGTAAACTACTTACAAGTAACAATGGTGTGTGTAGTCAGTAGTGTAAGTGAGTGGATGTGTTCATAGATGGTGATAATGAGGGGTGTTGAGAGGTGCTAAAACAAATTACCACAAAAAAAGCCTAGAATTGCCACAAACAAAAACAACAGTGTGACTGTGTGGAGAGAGTCTCGTCGATGTATGGGGGAAAGGTGTATTTATCCCCGGGACACATCTGAGCCCAGGTGTGTCCCATTCCGCTGACGACCCTCCCGGCTCCACCCACTGACATCATATTAAGAAAACCAAAGGGAAAGAATACGGCAGACCCCCATATATCCGGGACCACCAAGGACCACAGAACACCACACCAACCAAACATACATAAACACAAACAAAATACTGCCCTGGTTAACGGTACCCCACGGCCCCAGCCAACCTCGTCCTCCCCAGACCTCAGCAACCTTTGCGCACAGGAAGCAACCTTCAAGAGGAAAGAAAAAAAATGAGGACAACAGAAAACAGATGACAGAAGCGACAGAACAGGACAATAGAAAATGGACAAAAATAAACAGTGCCCGGTCACGTGGACGGGGACAACACTCGTGGACAACGCGTATGAGAAAATGCATGTGCACCGACAATAGGACTAGACAACTCCGTTTCTCTCAAGAAACAACTATTGAATCGCTGACGGATGAGGTCAGCATCCCCAAAGTCAATATTGTGTTCTGTTAAGTTTATACGTGTAGGTAAATCAGAAAACAGAACTGGAAAACTCTGAATCAGACCGACTAACTCATCTCGCCTAACAGCAGGTAGATGAGCGAGAAGGCTATCCAAAACATCCAGTCACTCTGAATGTTTCAATCTACCCTGCAGTACGCAATCGTCGGGACCAGGGACATCCTCCTCACCATGCAGACATAGCATGACAAAAATAACCCATCGATGTAACAGTACCTGGCCAAAATAACAGGTTTTGCTGTCCTCTGCAGACTCCCACTCTTCGGCTCCAGAGGAACTTGTGTAATAGGCTTTTAGCAGATTGACATGGCACAGTTGGTGAGCTTTCCTCCGTTCTGGAGTGGCATCTAGATCGTTTTGCTCAGTGCACTGGCGCACAACCGTATATGGACCTTGAAATTTGCCTTGAAAAGGAGAACCAACAATTGGCAGCACAGCAAGAACCTGGTCACCTGGACTAAAGTGACGAGGCTTAGCTCGGCGATCAAATATTCCTCCTCTGTGATGATAGCTTCTCTTTATCCATCTCACCAGCGGCGTACAGGTGTCGCCGGAAATTACACACATAAGATAACAGGGACTGAGGTGGCTTGGGAGACTTCCAGTCGTCCTGGAGCACCGCTAGAAGCCCACACACACTAAGTCATTTGGACTGAAACCTGTGCTCTCCTTTGAAGCCTCCCTGGTGGCTAACAGTAACCATGGCAACCCATCCTCCCAATCCTTATCCATCTCCGTACAATAAGCTCTAAACAAAGACTGAAGTGTTTGATGGAAATGTTTCAACGCTCCTTGACTCTGCGTGTGATAGGTGCTAGACGAATTGGGTTCAATATGGAGCTGTTGGAGAACCTGACCAAACAGATTAGTGTTGAAATTAGAACCTTGATCACTCTGATTAACCTTAGGGATTCAAAACATCGAGAAACTGAGTCAAAGATTTTAGCACGGACTTAATCGTGATAGACCGGAGAGGATAGGCAGCAGGAAACCTAGTGGTCTGACACATCACAGTGAACAGATAACTACTACCATTCATACGAGCTAGGCAGAGGGCCAACACATTCAACAATCAGATACTTAAAAGGCTGGCTGACTACGGGAATAGGAAAGTGGTAACGGCTTAATAGCTTGATTAAGTTGACCCGTTAATTTACTGGTGTGACAGGTTTTGATGAATGTATTAACATCCCTCTTTAACCTAGACCAAAATAAATGTGTCAGTATGCGATTGTAGGTTTTCACACCCAGATGTCCAGCAACATCATTGTGGGAAGTTTTCAACACCAACTCACAAAGCTTAACTGTTACAACAACCTGACTAATAGCCTCCCGAAAAAACAACTATGAGGCACCCACTTTCTCATCAGGACAACATCCTGGAGAAAATAACCATGGACGACATCTCCCAACTGTTCCACAGGCACAATTTGGTTACGCAACTCTTCTAATGTGGGTCAGCCTGTTGATCCTTGATTAGATCAGAGCGGGGCACAGATAACAGAGAAAGTAGTGACATATTTCTTTGTAGCAGCCGGCGTAGATCCAGGTCACCACGGCTCATGGAACGCATCACCGCGCACGCAGAGAACACCTCTGGGGAAACTCTGCGTGCTCTCATTGGGAATCCCTACAAATGACGGCTTAGCGGAAACCACTAGAGACGGCGACACGACAGGCCATACATGCTTACCAGCAAAGTTATTCTCAAGGATAATGTCGATATCTTCAATAGGCAACAAAGGATTCACCCTTAACACAACCTCGCCTTTCACCAGTTCAGAATCCAACATCAGTTTATGCAATGGAACTGACAGTGTGTTCAAACCAATTCCCCTAATTAAAATACTAATCCCTGAATCAGAGAAGGGTAACACAGACTCTAACACAAATGGCACCTGTGTCCCTCAGGATCTTCACTGGCACTGGGTCGTTACTTCATAACAGAGAAAAAAAAACTCTGTAATGAAAGGTAAATAATCTGGGTTATTTGGGACTTTCACATGCACCTGGGCATGAGACAGTGTGACAGGAGTGAACTGATGTTGGATAGGCGCTGCTAATGCTGTAGGCTTAGGTTTTAACATTAGCGCAAGTACTGAATTTACCCTTAGCTCTGAGAACAGGACATTCATTTATGACAGTAGTGACACTCTTGACTGAAGTCAGCTTTACCATGGGAGCCAGGCTCAACCCTAGATGAATGAAGCTCTGCCCGTGAACCAGAGGCGAGGCCCAAATCTCTCCAAATGCCCCCACTCACTCCGAATACAGGGATCTACAAAGACAGTTTTGTGAGTCAAAACATACTCGTCCGCCAAAACCACAGCTTCAGGGACAGTCTCCACTTTGCATTTGTTAATTTGATCAGGGATTGTGTCCTTAACTTGTTAGGTAGCAGCGCATGAGGTGACCGTTTTGGAGAGCCTGGCGTGCCCAAAGTAAAATGCCTCCCATTCAGGCCCAGAAAATAGGATATGCACATATTTAGTACCATTGGATAGGAAACACTCTGAATTTTCTAAAAGTGTTAACCATTTGTCTGTGAGTAAAACAAAACGGATATGGCAGGCGAAACCCCGAGGAATTTCTGTCCTGGATAAAGTGGTTTTGACAGAGTGCCTCATTTGGAACCCCTCCCTTATGAAAATGCCCATATAAGGGCATATGAATGCAGTACCTATCACTACCTCTGGATGTCAACAGTCTCGAGACAGTGTTCAGATTTTTTGGGGATGCTATTAGAGCAGAGAAGAAGAGAAAACAGGAAGTGTCCCCTTGGAAGTCAACAGAAGAGAACGCGAGCTCCCAAGAAGGCACGCTCTGTGTTTTCTTCCGTTCTTATAGCCCAGTTTATATTCCGGTTGAATTATTATAGTAAATATACGTAAAAGTGTTCCTAAGGATACATTTAAAATGATTTTTGATTGTTCTTGGACAAGTTTATAGGTAAAAGTTGCACGAGTTCTCTTCACGTTTCAATGGAGGAGTGGAGGCTGTAGTTTCTGATTATGACGCGCGAACCAAACGGAGATTTATGGATATAATACATAACTTTTTCTAACAAAATAACCATGGATTGTCTTCGTTGGACACTTTGGAAGCCATCAGCAGAAGTTCTTCAACAGGTAATTGATTTGTTTTCGCTGGGAAATGTGTTATGTGTGAACCGTGATGGCTTATGAATTCATGGTAATGGGAAAAATATGTTAGGTGCTACCCTCAAACAATCGAATGTGATATTGCCAAGAAGCAGAGCTTTTGATGACTATGAAACACTTGTATATTGATGCATGTTTAATAATTCAACTTTAGGATTTTGAATTTGGCGCCTTGCATTTCACCTGGTAGTGTCGGGAGTGAGGCGCTACCTAAGAAGTTAACATGTGTAAATATTTGTATGAACATAACAAGATTCAACAACTAAGACATGAACTGAACAAGTTCCGCAGACATGTCACTAACAGAACAGTCAGTATCTGGTGTGGACACCAGCTGCATTAAGTACTGCAGTGTATCTCCTCCTCATGGACTGCACCAGATTTGTCAGATCTTGCAATGAGATGTTACCCCACTATTCCACCAAGGCACCTGCAAGTTCCCGGACATTTCTGGGGGGAATGGCTCTAGCCCTCATCCTCCGATCCAACTGGTCCCAGACGTGCTCAATGGGATTGATATCCGGGCTCTTCACTGGCCATGGCAGAACACCGATTTTCCTTCCTTGCAGGAAATCACGCACAGAACGAGCAGTATGGCTGGTGGCATTGTCATGCTGGATGGTCATGTCAAGATGAGCCTGCAGGAAGGGTACCACATGAGGGAGAAGGATGTCTTCCCTGTAATGCACAGCGTTGAGATTGCCTGCAATGACAACAAGCTCAGTCCGATGATGCTGTGACACACCGTCCCAGACCATGACGGACCCTCCACAGGCCTCGGTGTAACGCTTATTCCTTCGACAATAAATACAAATCTGACCCTGGTGAGACAAAACCGCAACTCGTCAGTGAAGATCACTTTTTGCCAGTCCTGTCTGGTCCAGTGATGGTGGGTTTGTGCCCATAGGCAACGTTGTTGCCGGTGATGTCTGGTGAGGACCTGCCTTACAACAGGCCTACAAGCCCTCAGTCCAGCCTCTCTCAGCCTATTGCGGAAAGTCTGAGCACTGATGGAGGGATTGTGTGTTCCTGGTATAACTCGGGCAGTTGTTGTTGCCATCCTGTACTTGTCCCGCAGGTGTGATGTTCGGGTGTACCGATCCTGTGCAAGTGTTGTTACACGTGGTCTGCTACTGCGAGGACGATCAGCTGTCCGTCCTGTCTCCCTATAGCGCTGTCTTAGGCGTGTCACAGTATGGACATTGCAATTTATTGACCTGGCCACATCTGCAGTCCTCATGCCTCCTTGCAGCATGCCACTTTCACGCAGATGAGCAGGGACCCTGGGCATCTTTCTTTTGTTTTTTTTTCAGAGTCATTAGAAAGGCCTCTTTAGTGTCCTAAGTTGTCATAACTGTGAATTTAATTGCCTACCGTCTGTAAGCTGTTAGTGTCTTAACAACCGTTCCACAGGTGCATATTCATTAATTGTTTATGGTTCATTAAACAAGCATGGGAAACAGTGTTTAACTACTGAGGGAGTGGTGGGGCGCTAGCGCTCCCGACACTACCCGGTGAAATGTAAGGCGCCAAATTCAAAATCCCAAAGTATAATTTTTTAACATTCATCAATATACAAGTGTTGCATAGTCATCAAAAGCTCTGATTCTTGGCAATATCACAGCGTTGTCAGATTTCAAAAAGGCTTTACGGCGAAAGTACAACATTTGATTGTTTGAGGATAGCACCTACAGTATTTATATATTAGCATAAATTCATAAACCATCGCGGTTCACACAAAACCCATTTCACAGCGAAAACAAATCCCTTACCTTTTGAAGAACTTCTGCTGAGGGCTTCCCAAGTGTCCAACGAAGACATCCAATGGTTCTTTTGTTAGAAAAAGTCATTTATTATATCCATACATCTCCGTTTGGTTGGCGCGTTATGTTCATAAAATACAGCGTCCACTCGCCCATTGAACCGTGAAGAGAACTCGTTCAACCTATACCTATACACTTGTCCAAGAACAATCAAACATGATTGATAATGTATCCTTAGGAACACTTTTATGTATATTTACTATACTATTTCAACCGGATTATAAACTGGCTTAAATACATGGATTTCAATAGGAAGCCTATGGAAAAGAGGAACTGTCACACAAAAAAAAATTCTGGACAGGAATTCCTCTGGTTTTTGCCTGCTATATCAGTTCTGTTATACTCACAGACATTATTTTAACAGTTTTAGAAACTTCAGAGTGTCCTATCCAATAGTACTAATTATATGCATATCCTATTTTCTGGGCCTGAGTGGCAGGCATTTTACTTTGGGCTTCAGAGGTAAGCCAGCAGTGGGATGCAGGGTGGTATGGTGCTGGCTAGCTAGCAGGTCGAAAAAGCGGTCATGTCTATCAAAGTACATGTCCTTGTATGAACAGAAATCATTCACAACATGTGTAACAGACTCCATTATACTTGACTAATGTAAAATACAAAATGGATCATGGTATGCCAGGTACCAAATTGCTAGATTATATTTTGTTGGTAGAACCTGTAACCTCAATTTAACATTAAAGGGGAGAATGTCATCGCCCATGGCAGCATTCTGTTACATGGAATGCTAGATAGAGTGGTCAGCAGAGTCCAGAACATTGAGTTTCCCAATGTAGCCTCAGGCCAGTCCAGTGCTACCGTAGCTGCATCCGTCTGATACGGAGGAGCGTTGTCCTCGCTGTAGGATCATGGGTGACAGAAGCCACACACACACTCCATGTAACCCTGCAGCATCATGTCACTGTAGCCTTAGCAAGATGATTTGTAGTTAAGGGGTTAGACTCGAGAGGGAAGGACACACGCAATCGTAGCAAGGGAATAGAGTTAGTGATTAACATTGAGACTCTAACCCTCTACTGCCAGCTTTAGCATTCACTTAGGCTATTATAATGAATAATAATATATACACTGTTATGGGGACTGGACAGGACAATTAGCTGTCCATCCATATAAGGTAGAATGTATAACATTTGTACATCGTCCCTGACAAATAAACGTGAAACAAATAATATTGTATGATAATAGATAATACCGTACAGTATTGTATAATGTATAAAACACTACTCAGTTTCTGAGGTCTTGGGTGCTGGCTATCCTGCTCTGGGGCTGTCTTGTGTTGTTGTGGTGCATTTTAAATTGGTTTTTTCCTTTGGGTGGTTTGTGAGTTGTCTTGAGTTTCATAGCGAGGGAGAGAATGGATACTAATATGATTAACTATTAGACTGTGTTTACACAGGCTGCCAAATTAGTATATATTTCCTAATTTTTTGAAAAGAAACTGATCTGATTGGTCAAAAGACCAATTAGTGGGGAAAAAAAGGTTAGAATTGATCTGCTTTTGTAAACGCAGCCTTAGACATGGAGACATGGAGCAGGGCGAGGTAGAGGGTGGTACGGGTGGTAGAGGGTGAGGGGGCAGAGGAGTGGACATGGATGGGTGTCTCCTTTTTGTTTGGGCCATAATCAGATAAAAGAAAGAAAGAAAGAAAGAAAGGATATTCATGTTAAAGTCCATAGATGTTAGACCTAGCATCAGCATCTGCTCCCAAAAAGTCTGAATGTGTTCATTTGTTAGCTAAGTTATATTTTTCAATAAAAATCATCAACAATCATTAATTGAAATGATTGATTGACTGATCAGGTCTTCATGTTGACGAGGTCATATTGACTGATCAGACATTGATCCTCATTCATCAGTCAGTTGATTGGCCATGTGTTTCATGGTAATTTACCAGCTAACAAGACACACACACACACACATACACATGCAGAGTGGGCAATGGCGTTCATGTATGATGCGCACAGGTGTGTCTTTTATCTATCAGACATGCAGAGGGCCACTGTACATTGCCTTGCATAAGAATTCACCCCCCTTGGCGTTTTTCCTATTTTGTTGCATTACAACCTGTAATTTAAATAGATTTTATTTGGATTTCATGTAATGAACATACCAAAATAGTCCAAATTGGTGAAGTGAAATGAAAATAATTACTTGTTAAAAACAAAAAGTCACCCCCTTTGCTATGAAGCCCCTAAATAAGATCTGGTGCAACCAATTACCTTCAGAAGTCACATAATTAGTTAAATAAAGTCCACCTGTATGCAATCTAAGTGTCACATGACCTGTCACACGATCTCAGTGTATATACACCTGTTCTGAAAGGCCCAAGAGTCTGCAACACCACTAAGCAAGGGGCACCACCAAACAAGCGGCACTATGAAGACCAAGGAGTTCTCCAAAAAGGTCAGGGACAACGTTATGGAGAAGTACAAATCAGGGTTGGGTTATATAAAAAAATATCCAAAACTTTGAACATCCCACAGAGCACCATTAAATCTATTGTGAATTTTGGCAGCAAGAATATGGCACCACAACAAACCTGCCAAGAGAGGGCCACCCACCAAAATTCACGGACCAGGCAAGGTGGGCATTAATCGGAGAGGCAACAAAGAGACCAAAAATAACCCTGAAGGAGCTGCAAAGCTCCAAAACGGAGATGGAAGTATCTGTCCATAAAACCACTTTAAGCCGTACACTCCACAGAGCTGGGCTTTACGGAAGAGTGTCCAGAAAAAAATAAGCAAACATGCTTGGTTTTAGCCAAAAGGCATGTGGGAGACTCCCCGAACCTATGGAAGAAGCATGGTGGTGGCAGCATCGTGCTGGGGGATGTTTTTCATCAGCAGGGACTGGGAAACTGGTCAGAATTGAAGGAATGATGGATGGCGCTAAATACAGGGACATTTTTGATGGAAACCTGTTTTAGTCTTCCAGAAATTTGAGACTGGGACGGAGGTTCACCTTCCAGCAGGACAATGACCCTAAGCATACTGCTAAAGCAACACTTGAGTGTTTTAAAACATTTAAAACATTTAAATGTCTTGGAATGGCCTAGTCAAAGCCCAGACCTCAATCCAATTGAGAATCTGTGGTATGACTTAAAGATTGCTGTACACCAGCTGAACCCATCCAACTTGAAAGAGCTGGAGCAGTTTTGCCTTTAAGAATGGGCAAAGCTTATAGAGACTTTTCCCAAGAGACTTGCAGCTGTAATTGCTGCAAAAGTTGTCTGTCTGTCTGTCTGTCTGTCTGTGAACAACAGTTATTTGATCTAATTTATTAATTCATGACAACACAATTACGACGACAACACGATGGTCACATCACAGCAAAATGAGGTTTCATCTGCACTGAACAAGTGAAGCTGTATCTGTCCATGTATCCTAATGGAGAAGACAACATGGCTGACAAACGGCATCAGTGGTAGTCGTTATTTTATGATGATGGTGCTACTGTAGACTTCATGCAGAAAATACTGCACCAGTACAATAGTGTGTGGGAGACTGTGTTTGAATTGATTGGGTTTATCTGATATGAGTGTGTGTCGTATGCTGCACTCACGTACACACACACACACACACACACACACTGACGTGTGTGTATCTGGCTGCTTTCTGTGAGCTAATGGCTATGTTTCCACACCGGGTAATAGGCTCAGAGCCTCAGGTGCTGCTGGTCCACAGGGCAGACAGACCTGGACACAGCTGCTGAGATGGAAGGGAGGGGTGGAATAGGGAGGGAGTGATGAGAAGCACAGGGAGGGAGGGGTGGAACAGGGAAGGAGTGATGAGAAGCACAGGGAGGGTTGAATGGAACAGAGACGGAGCGATGAGAAGCACATGGAGGGTTGAGTGGAACAGGGACGGAGCGATGAGAAGCACAGGGAGGGAGGAGTGGAACAGGGACGGAGTGATGAGAAGCACAGGGAGGGAGGAGTGGAACAGGGACGGAGCGATGAGAAGCACAGGGAGGGTTGAGTGGAACAGGGACGGAGCGATGAGAAGCACAGGGAGGGAGGAGTGGAACAGGGACGGAGTGATGAGAAGCACAGGGAGGGAGGAGTGGAACAGGGACGGAGTGATGAGAAGCACATGGAGGGAGGAGTGGAACAGGGACGGAGTGATGAGAAGCACATGGAGGGTTGAGTGGAACAAGGACGGAGCGATGTGAAGCACAGGGAGGGAGGAGTGGAACAGGGACGGAGCGATGAGAAGCACAGGGAGGGTTGAGTGGAACAGGGACGGAGCGATGAGAAGCACAGGGAGGGAGGAGTGGAACAGGGACGGAGTGATGAGAAGCACAGGGAGGGTTGAGTGGAACAGGGACGGAGCGATGAGAAGCACAGGGAGGGAGGAGTGGAACAGGGACGGAGCGATGAGAAGCACAGGGAGGGAGGAGTGGAACAGGGACGGAGCGATGAGAAGCACAGGGAGGGAGGGGTGTGTAGAACAGATTTAAATTGGCGTGTGTGTGTGCATTGTTAGAGGGTGTTGCTGTGTGGACCCACAGTGTTGTGTCCCCGTGCTGAATCAATGTCAGCATTCTTAACACCCACTTTAGAGAGAAGGCAGCGGGGTAAAAATTAAGGGAAGATAAGAAAAGAAGAGTAAGGAGAGATAATCCAGAGTGATAAAGAAGTGATGAATGCTGAAAGGGCTTTGTCTCTTTCTGTCTCATGTCTTTCTGTCTCATGTCTTTCTGTCTCATGTCTTTCTGTCTCATGTCTTTCTGTCGGTGTGTACACCTCGCATCATACTCAAAACAGAGGGAGTGTTAGGGGGCAGACAGAGAGAGAGAGAGAGAAGAGGGGAGGGTAGGGGAGAGAAAGAGAGAGAGCGAGAGCTAGTTCTCTTAAAGACGGAGAGCGGATCTCCCGCCGGCTCAGAGGCAGAGCAGGCAGAGGAGAGGACAGTACACTCATTTTGCCTCTCTCTCTCTCTCTCTCTCTCTCTCTCTCTCTCTCTCTCTCTCTCTCTCTCTCTCTCTCTCTCTCTCTATCCATCCAGGTAATCACTCCGTTCCGCAGGCTCATCCTCTGCGCGGAAAACAGGAAAGAGATGGAGGACTGGATCAGCTCGCTGAAGTCCGTCCAGTCCAGAGAGCATTACGAGGTAAGACCAGATCCATTCTCTGTTCTCTATAGCAACAGATCCATTCTATGTTCTCTATAGCAACAGATCCATTCTCTGTTCTCCATAGCAACAGATCCACTACCTGTAAGAGCTTTTGAGAGTGAGAAAGAAAGAGGCAAAGAATGAGAGAGGAGGCATGGAGAGAGGAGGCATGGAGAGAGGAGGCATGGAGAGACGAGGCATGGAGAGAGGGGAAAGGAGAGAAGAGGGAGAAGCAGAGAGGTGGTATGCATTGTGTTGCAGAGAACAATAGATCTTTGATCTGATCATTGGCTTACTGTGTCAGTTGTTGCTGTTTAGAGTGCAGCTATTGCTGTTTCTGCTGTTTCTTTTGGAGGTGTATGAGCAGCAGGTTAGTTGTAGTGTGAGCAGCAGGGTAGTATAGTGTGAGCAGCAGGGTAGTATAGTGTGAGCAGCAGGGTAGTATAGTGTGAGCAGCAGGTTAGTATAGTGTGAGCAGCAGGGTAGTATAGTGTGAGCAGCAGGGTAGTATAGTGTGAGCAGCAGGGTAGTATAGTGTGAGCAGCAGGGTAGTATAGTGTGAGCAGCAGGGTAGTATAGTGTGAGCAGCAGGGTAGTATAGTGTGAGCAGCAGGGTAGTATAGTGTGAGCAGCAGGGTAGTATAGTGTGAGCAGCAGGGTAGTATAGTGTGAGCAGCAGGGTAGTATAGTGTGAGCAGCAGGGTAGTGTATTGTGAGCAGCAGGGTAGTATAGTGTGGAGTCCCACAGTCACACACACACACACACACACACACACACACACACACACACACACACACACACACACACACACACACACACAACACCAGGCGGTGTTGTATATACGGAAAGGTTTTACAGGTTTTTAACTGCTAGTGTCTGTCTTACTCTCTGGGTGTCTTAGAACTCACCAGGAAAAAGAGCTCGGCCCTAAATAGTCCCTCACATCGCTCTATAAAAGGAACCCAATTGATATTTTTACAACAGGAAGATAAGAGTGTCTGTTAGATATTCATGCTGAGTAATAATAATCCCTGTATTATCTTCTCAAGATGTTTTTAACAGCATTGCCGTTTAGAAGTGATCCGTTTGTTATGTTTTGCCATGACCAGAAGCAGATATAACTGCTGATATTGGTTGACTGCAGCGCTTGTCTCCAGGCAGAAACAGCGTATACAGTACAGTGCCAGCATTGCATGGTAATGCCTTTCATTTGGGGAAGAAAGATGCTGTAAGATTGTTTCACCTCTCGGCCCTCTTTCCTCTCCACTGCAATGCAACGCAGAGCTATAGAGTAGAGACTAGAACTAGAGGTTCAGGAAACTATACTCCCTTGTTGGAACCACAGGTTCCCATTCTAATAGCGATGGATAGATGGTGTGTGTGTGTGTGTGTGTGTGTGTGTGTGTGTGTGTGTGTGTGTGTGTGTGTGTGTGTGTGTGTGTGTGTGTGTGTGTGTGTGTGTGTGTGTGTGTGTGTGTGTGTGTGTGGTATGATTTATGGTCAAATCTGTCTTCTATACATTGTAAAAGTCTTCTATAAAGAAGTGAGAAAATGTCAAATAATCTCTTTAAATGCTTGTGTTGCTCACCTAAAACACCACTGAGCTGTCCAAAAACAATTTATGTTAACAATTTATATAGCTTTTCTTTAACTGTGTCTTAGTTTAAGGAAACAGTGTGAACATGCAATCAATGTTTACTAGATGTGGAAGCCCCTTTGGATAATGTACCGTTCCATCTATTTAAAGTTACGGTTATCTGTGCCACACAGTCTCTACATTTTTTTTACGGTCATTTGTGCCATTCCGTCTATTCTAAATGTTATGATTATTTTGGTCAGTGTGTGTTTCTTAATGTGAGCAAACGGGAGCCTAATGTTTGAAGTGAAGTACCTGACTGTCTATCCTGGTGTTGCCAACCTGATTTAACCTCTTGTTTGTCAGACAGCACAGTTTAATGTGGAACATTTCTCAGGGATGCACAACTGGTATGCCTGCTCCCACGCACGGCCCACCTTCTGTAATGTCTGTAGGGACAGCCTCTCTGGCGTCACCTCCCACGGCCTGTCCTGCGAAGGTAAGACACACACACAAACATGTCTGTTTTATCTCTCCTAACACCTCTCCTCCTCATCTATCTCTCCGTCTCCTCATTAATGAGAAGATGCTGTCTTATGGGTTTTCCCTTAGTGCTGTGTTTCCCTCCTGGGGTGTGGTCGTTTCCTCACTACTGTGTCCCCCTCCTGGGCCGTGGTAGTTTCCTTACCACTGTATGTCCCTCCTGGGCTGTGGTAGTTTCCTTAGTGCTGTGTGTCCCTCCTGGACTATGGTCGTTTCCTTAGTGCTGTGTGTCCCTCCTGGGTCGTGGTAGTTTCCTTAGTGCTGTGTCACTCCTGGCCCGTGGTAGTTTCCTTTGTGCTGTGTGTCCCTCCTGGGTCGTGGTAGTTTCCTTAGTGCCGTGTCCCTCCTGGGCCATGGTAGTTTCCTTTGTGCTGTGTGTCCCTCCTGGGCTGTGGGAGTTTGAATCATTCCTGGAGAGGTAGAGGGGAGATGTAGTGTTAACAGGGCTGTATGATGGGGAATAGGACCTAGGTAGAGGGGAGATGTAGTGTTAACAGGGCTGTACGATGGGGAATAGGACCTAGGTAGAGGGGAGATGTAGTGTTAACAGGGCTGTACGATGGGGAATAGGACCTAGGTAGAGGGGAGATGTAGTGTTAACAGGGCTGTACGATGGGGAATAGGACCTAGGTAGAGGGGAGATGTAGTGTTAACAGGGCTGTACGATGGGGAATAGGACCTAGGTAGAGGGGAGATGTAGTGTTAACAGGGCTGTACGATGGGGAATAGGACCTACTTACTTATTTCTATTTCCTCCCTGTGGATTATAAGGTCACAAACAACCTAACCCATCCAGGAGGTAGAACTATAAGCTCTTAGTAGGGCAGGGCTGGGGGTGGTTCAATTTAACTATGCAGTCAATACTACTTCATGATATTATTTCACTTCGGATTGATTAAGAATAGCAGGGCAGAGCAGTGCTGGAGCTGAATGAAAGTTGAATGGTGTATTGGCTGGAGAAGTGAGGTGTGGGTTGAGAAGAGCTTACGATATGTCGTGATCTTTCTGCTGGCTAGCCTAGTGTGTAGTGTCCTCTCTGCTGGCTAGCCTAGTGTGTAGTGTCCTCTCTGCTGGCTAGCCTAGTGTGTAGTGTCCTCTCTGCTGGCTAGCCTAGTGTGTAGTGTCCTCTCTGCTGGCTAGCCTAGTGTGTAGTGTCCTCTCTGCTGGCTAGCCTAGTGTGTAGTGTCTTCTCTGCTGGCTAGCCTAGTGTGTAGTGTCTTCTCTGCTGGCTAGCCTAGTGTGAGATGCTAATGATAACCCATGAATTGCCCTAAAATGAAGGGCTTCCACTTTGAAGGCTCCTCAAAGGCTTTTATGGCTGTGTGTGTGGGTTAATTCATGCTTAACGGTTCCAGATGATGTGGAATGTTAGACACACAATTCTATGGTAGACACACACAGTCACACACACGCTATGCTAATTAGCATGATAGGAATGTACAGATGGTGTTCATTACAGTTGTCTGATGCCCTCTATGAAACCAGGAAGTGGTGTATAAATAGTACTGGTACGTAAATGGTTGGTTACACTGTTCCTTCACAGCCGAGGTGTGGACAAGTTGCGTCATTCCCACACCTGTCCCTGTAGTTTTAATATAGTGTTGATTTAACATGTGGTAGGGACAAATCATGTACTGTCTGTCATTTTTTATTTTACTAGGCAAGCCAGTAAAGAACAAATTCTTATTTACAATGATGGCCTATCCCAGCAAAAACCGGACGATGCTGGGCCAATTGTGCACCGCCTTATGGGACTGTTAGGGGGAAAAATATTGTTGTAATATTCAGAGGCACTGTGTGTGTGTGTGTGTGTTTAAGTGTGTGGCCGTCAGACTGTAAAGTGGTGTTTCTCTCTCTCACCCCTCTCTCTCTCTCACTCTCTCTTTCAGAGGCAGAGAGAGAGAGGGGTGAGAGAGAGGCAGAGAGAGCTCAAAGAGGGTGGGAGGGAGAGAGAGAGGGGTGAGAGAGGCACATAGAGCTAGACAGAGAGCAAGAGAGAGGGGTGGGAGAGGAGAGAGAGTGAGAGAGAGGGGTGGGAGAAAGGCAGAGAGAGCTAGACAGAGGGTGGGAGGGAGAGAGAGATAAAGAGAGAGCTAACTCTTCTTCTCTGACACAACCTCTCATTACTGCAGTATATCAACCCCCCATTGTTCCAGTCTCCTCTGCACTGTCTGAACCAAGACGGGGCCAACCCACCTTCTTCCGCAGACTTTCGCTCCAGCACTGCTCTAACACACATCTGATTCTGCTACTTTAATCAGCTGCTCATCAGGACCTTGATTAGCTAGTGTTGAAATGAAAGCCTATACACCCAGTAGCTCTCCAGGTCAGAAGGGTCAGCCTTCTTGGCACATACCCCGAGGCCCCCAACCTACTTATTTTGGGGTGGGGAGGGACCTGTCATAAGCAATGGCAAATATGTAGAATTGCAGGAAATTTGCTTTAAAACTCTATAATATTCTCTCAGCCTCAATAGAACACGTGTAGAATAGCAGGAAATTAGCTTGAAAACTGTTAAATGTTATCTTAGCCTTGTGGTAAGATGTGAAGAATAGCATGAGATGAGCTATAAAACAGAACATTTTTCTCTCTACTAATGGCAAAATGTGTAGAATTGTAGGAAATTAGCTTTGAATCATCTACACAATGTATAGAACAGCATGACAAATTGCAGGAGGTTTTCCACTACAAAACAACACAATGGTTTCCCAAATCCGGTCTTGGGTCTAGGGCAGGGGTATTCAAATCAGATCCTGGAAGTCTGGAGTACTGCTGTTTTATCTCATCATTAATTGTACCGACTTGGTGTCCCAGGTCTAAATCAGTCCTTCATTAGAGTGGAAGAATTAAAATCAGAAGTTGAACTGGCTTCAAGGTCCAGATTTTGAATTCGCTTAGTCTAGGGTATTGATCATTAGCTCCTTCTAATTAATTCTGATTGCATTGTTGTGGCTTCATTAAAGAATGACTGGATAGATACATAGGTTGCAGTACTCATGTGGCTCCGGTTCTGAGTAGTATCAAGCTTTTGTAATGAACATTACTTTGGCTATTTTAGTCTCCTTTTTGGGACATTGGACCGTGTGCCAGTCTGTCTTTCAATTGATAATGCAAAACCTATTGCCAGTAGTGGTGCATGGGCTAAAATCACTGGGGGAAAAAATAGTATTACCTATGTGTTGTGGTAATTGGTTGTTTGCTCTATAACCTGTTAGTTCATATGCCCTGCGACCGTCATATATAGGCCTAAGGCTGAGACATAATTTTTTACATTTATTTAACCAGGCAAGTCAGTTAAGAACAAATTCTTATTTACAATGACAGCCAGACCCTTGTCAATTGTGCACCAACCTATGGGACTCCCAATCACAGCCAGCTGTGCACAGCCTTGATTCAAACCAGGGACTGTAGTGACGCCTCTTGCGTTGAGATGCAGTGCCTTAGACCGCTGCACCACTCGGAAGACACAGTGGCAGAATAAATTCAACCACACCTTTGTTTCATCACAAAACCGGAGAGAAAACTCTCTCCGGTGAAGTCCAAAAGGCATATTTCATGTAACAAACAGTTACAGTACATGACCCACAGCATGGTCAAGCAAGTTAATGTTTATGACATTTTTGGACCACTAAACAACTACTGATTTACAACCACGGAGAGTTACCACAAGTTGCAAAGAAAACAGGAGCTGCCTCCACTATTCCAGCACCATTTGAACTTCAACATTTCAACATCATCAAATCACCTATGCTTAGTATAATAGTGACAACTAAAAGATAATAGTTTTTTTTTAGCCAATTAACGTAAGCTAAATATGATGTGACTGTAAATAGTTCTGATTTCTGTGTGTGTGTGTGTGTGCCGGCCCGAGAATTGAACCCTGTGGCACCCCCATATAGACTGCCAGAGTTCCGGACAACAGGCCCTCCGATTTGACACAATGAACTCTATCTGAGAAGTAGCTAGTGAACCAGGCGAGGCAGTCATTAGAGAAACCAAAGCTGTTGAATCTGCTGATAAGAATGCAGTGATTGACAGAGTCGAAAGTCTTGGTCAGGTTCGATGAAGACAGCTGCACAGTAGTTATGATATAATTTAGGACCTTGAGCGTGACTGAGGTGCACCTGTGGCTAGCTCGGAAACCAGATTGCATAGCGGAGGAGGTACGGTGAGATTCTAAATGGTCGGTGATCTGTTTGTTCATTTGTCTTTCGAAGACTTTAGAAAGGCAGGGCAGGATGGATATAGGTCTGTTTCAGTTTGGGTCTAGTCTCTCCCCCTTTGAAGAAGAGATGACTGCTGCCGCTTTCCAATCTTTAGGAATCTCAGACGATACGAAAGGGATGTTGAACAGACTAGTAATAGGGGTTGCAACAATGGCAGTGGATAATTTTAGGAAGAGATGGTCCAGATTGTAGACCAGTTGCTGCGGGGGGTGCAGAGCTGTTGGCCGGGGTTGGGGTAGCCAGGTGGAAATCATGGCCAGCCATAGAGAAATGCTTATTGAAATTCTCGATTATCGTGGATTTATCGGTGGTGACAGTGTCTCCTAGCCTCAGTGCAGTGGGCAGCTGGGTGGAGGTACTCTTATTCTCCATGGACTTTACATTATCCCAATACCTTTTGGAATTAGTGCTGCAGGATACACATTTTTGTTTTAAAAAGCTAGTCTTTGCTTTCCTTACTGACTGTGTGTATTGGTTCCTGACTTCCCTGAAAAGTTGCATATCGTGGGGACTATTCGATGCTAGTGCAGTACGCCACAGGATGTTTTTATGCTGGTCAAGGGCAGTCAAGTCTGGAGTGAACCAAGGGATATATCTGTTCTTCTTTTTTTTTTTGAAAGAGCATGCTTATTTAAGATGGTGAGGAAAGCCCTTTTAAAGAACAACCAGGCATCCTCTACTGACAGGATGAGATCAATATCCTCCCAGGATACCCGGGCTAGGTCGATTAGAAAGGCCTGCTCGCTGAAGTATTTTAGGGAGCGTTTGACAGTGATGATGGGTGGTCGTTTGACCGTGGACCCATAACGGAGGCAGGCAATCACTGAGATTCTGGTTGAAAACAGTAGAGGTACTGTTTTGTATTTAGAGGGCAAGTTGGTCAGGATGATACCTATGAGGGTTCCCATGTTTACGGATTTGGGGTTGTACCTGGTAGGTTCCTTGATAATTTGTGTGAGATTGAGGGCATCTAGCTTAGATTGTAGGACGGCCGGGGTGTTAAGCATATCCCAATTTAGGTCACCTAGCACGTACTCTGATGATAGATGGGGGGCAATCAAGTTGCATATGGTGTCCAGGGCACAGCTGGGAGCTGAGGGGGGTCTATAGCAAGCGGCAACAATGAGGTACTTATTTCTGGAGAGAAATAGTAGAAGCTCGAACCGTTTGGGCATAGACCTGGATAGTATGACAGAACTCTGCAGGCTATCTCTACAGTAGATTTCAATTCCGCCCCCTTTAGCAGTTCTGTCTTGACGGAAAATGTTGTAATTGGGGATGGAAATTTCAGAATTTTTGGTGGCCTTCCTAAGCCAGGATTCAGACACAGCTAGGACATCAGGGTTGGTGGAGTGTGCTAAAGCAGTGAAAAAGCAAACTTAGGGAGGAGGCTTCTGATGTTAACATGCATGAACTCAAGGCTTTTACGGTTGCAGAAGTCAACAAAGGAGAGCGCCTGTGGACATACAGGGCCTGGGTTAACCTCTACATCACCAGAGGAATAGAGGAGGAGTAGGATGAGGGTACGGCTAAAGGCTGTAAGTACTGGTCGTCTAGTGCTTCACGCCAAGGGGGTGAATACTTTTGCAAGGCACTGTATGCTCTTGGAGTGAAGCTTCTCATTGTCTGAGTCCTTTCGGTGCCTTTTGGCAAACTCCAAGCTGGCTGTCATGTGCCTTTTACTGTGGAGTGGCTTCCGTCTGGCTACTTACCATAAAGGCCTGATTGGTAGAGTGCTGCAGAGATGGTTGTTCTTCTGAATGGTTCTCCCATCTCCACAATTGCTCAGTTTGACAGGGCAGACAGATCTAGGAAGAGTCTTGGAGGATCGAAACTTCTTCCATTTAAGAATGATGGAGGCCACTGTGTTCTTGGGGACCTTGCTGCAGAACCTTTTTGGTACCTTTCCCCTCGACACAATCCTGTCTCTGAGCTCTACGGACAATTCCTTTGACCTCATGGCTTGGTTTTTGCTCTGACATACACTGTCAACTGTGGGACATTTTATAGACAGGTGTATGCCTTTCCAAATCATGTCCAATCAGTTAAATGTACCACATGTGGACTAGAAATCAAGTTGTAGAAAAATCTCAAGAATGATCAAAGGAAACAGGATGCAATTGAGCTCAATTTCGAGTCTCATATCAAAGGGTCTGAATACTTATAAATAAGGTATTTCTGTTTTTTATTTTTAATACATTTGCAAACATTTCTTCAAACCTGTGTTCACTTTGTCATTATGGGGTATTGTGATGTCATTATGGGGTATTGTGATGTCATTATGAGGTATTGTGTGTTTAGATTGATGAGGAAATACATTTATTTAATCAATTTTAGAATAAGGCTGTAAGTAACATAATGTGGGGTCTTTCCGAATGCACTGAATAGTGTACATTCAGTGAATTGAAGGCAAATTATGAAACACAGAGAAATGAAAGATAGAGAGAGAGAGAGGCTTTAAGTGGTGAGAACAGCTAGACAGACAGTTTCACAGCAATCAGAGATGCTTCTGTTTCACTTTGATTTCCTGCTCCGGACGATCAATAGGGATTGATGAGTGCCCCACATACACCAGCCATCCTCTGGCTACAAACAGTCTGAAACCACGGAACTGATCTCTATAAAAAAAACATCTCATATCCGTCTGCAATCGATGTTTCCCTAATGTAACTCTAAATCCTTTTAGTGAACATTTAGTCAACATTTAGTAACATTAAGAGAACAGAATACTGTTTATCACTGTCTGCCAATGGCAAGGAGTGGCGCTGGCCAATTAGTCTTGATTTCCCGGTGTTTGCGTGTCCGCACATGCCTGCACGTGTGCGTGTGTCCTTATCTGAGTGTTGTTTTCGACAATAGAACTTTCCAAGTCCAGTCATTTTTCATGGTTGGTTGTTAAGTGCCTCCTCATCTATAATGAATATACATTATGGACGCACTCCACTCACTTTGGTGGCCAGATATCAAGTATTCCTTCTGCATTTACATTTTAGTTCATTCTTATGCAAAGCCACTCACAATAAGTGCATTACTAGTCGGCCGTCATATATAGACTGTACTGTGTATATGCAGAGGTTACAGTGGGTTACAGTCTCTCTCTCACCTGGTGTTTTACAACTCATTGTTTAGAGTGGCCTGAGAGCTTGTGACAGGGATTCGGACTGTATGGTCCATGCCTCTGACACTTGCATTCCCTATTATGTGAGTGGAGATGTATTTAAGTGCAGTGGATCCTAAAATGTGCCTTATTTGGTAGTGAGGTTACAATAGGCACTCTCTGGTACTTAAATAAACGATTTCAACACAATTGATCCCTTGCTGTGCTATTATAACAACCCCCCACCCCCCCAAAAAGTGTGTTAGCCTGATGGTGGTTCCAGAGTGATCAGTGTGTTAGCCTGATGGTGGTTCCAGAGTGATCAGTGTGTTAGTCTGATGGTGGTTCCAGAGTGATCAGTGTGTTAGCCTGATGGTGGTTCCAGAGTGATCAGTGTGTTAGTCTGATGGTGGTTCCAGAGTGATCAGTGTGTTAGTCTGATGGTGGTTCCAGAGTGATCAGTGTGTTAGTCTGATGGTGGTTACAGAGTGATCAGTGTGTTAGCCTGATGGTGGTTCCAGAGTGATCAGTGTGTTAGCCTGATGGTGGTTCCAGAGTGATCAGTGTGTTAGCCTGATGGTGGTTCCAGAGTGATCAGTGTGTTAGCCTGATGGTGGTTCCAGAGTGATCAGTGTGTTAGTCTGATGGTGGTTCCAGAGTGATCAGTGTGTTAGCCTGATGGTGGTTCCAGAGTGATCAGTGT